>JAHIAM010000419.1:0-56750 GCA_021605205.1 Aegilops longissima
CTACTTATGACAAAGAATTATATGCTCTTGTTAGGACTTTAGAGACATGGCAACATTATTTATGGCCCAAAGAATTTGTTATACATTCTGATCATGAATCTTTGAAACATATTAAAAGTCAAGCTAAACTGAATCGTAGACATGCTAAATGGGTTGAATTCATTGAGACTTTCCTTATGTCATTAAACACAAGAAGGGTAAAGAAAATGTTATTCTTGATGCTTTGTCTCGTCGCTATACTATGCTTTCACAACTTGACTTCAAAATATTTGGTTTGGAGACCATCAAAGATCAATATGTGCATGATGCTGATTTTAAAGATGTAATGCAGAATTGTAAAGAAGGAAGAACATGGAACAAGTTCGTTATTAATGATGGTTTTGTGTTCGTGCTAACAAGCTATGCATTCCTGCTAGCTCTGTTCGTCTTTTGTTGTTGCAGGAGGCATGGAGGAGGATTAATGGGACACTTTGGCGTCAAGAAGGCGGAGGATATACTTGCTACACATTTCTTTTGGCCAAAGATGAGGCGGGATGTTGAGCGTTTTGTTGCTCGCTGCCCTACATGTCAAAAAGCTAAGTCACGACTCAATCCTCATGGTTTATATATGCCTTTACTGTGCCTAGTGTTCCTTGGGAGGATATATCTATGGACTTTGTTTTAGGTTTACCTCGAACAAAGAAGGGAGGATAGCATATTTGTTGTCGTGGATAGATTCTCGAAAATGGCACACTTTATACCATGTCATAAAAGCGATGATCTTGTTAATGTTGCTGATTTGTTCTTTCGTGAAATTATTCGCTTGCATGGTGTGCCAAATACTATTATTTCAGATCGTGATACTAAATTTCTTAGCCACTTTTGGAGATGTTTATGGGCTAAGTTGGGGACTAAACTGCTTTTTAGTACTATTTGTCACCCCCAAACTGATGGACAAACTGAAGTAGTCAATAGAACATTGTCTACTATGCTTAGGGCTGTTTTGAAGAATAATAAGAAAATGTGGGAAGAATGCTTGCCTCATATTGAATTTGCTTATAATCGTTCATTGCATTCTACTACTAAGATGTGCCCTTTTGAGATTGTGTATGGCTTCCTACCTCGTGCACCTATTGATTTGTTGCCTCTTCCATCTTCGGAGAAGGTTAATTTTGATGCTAAAGAACGTGCTGAATTGATTTTAAAAATGCTTGAGATAACTAAGGAAAGCATTGAGCGTATGAATGCTAAATATAAACTTTGGAGATAAGGGTAGAAAACATGTTGTCTTTGCACTGGAGATCTTGTTTGGTTACATTTGCGTGAGGATAGGTTTCCTAATTTGTGCAAATCAAAGCTAATGCCACGTGTTGATGGTCCATTTAAGGTGTTAGAGAAAATAAATGATAATGCATATAAACTTGAGCTGCTGCAGATTTTGGGGTTAGTCCACTTTTAACATTGCAGATTTGAAGCCTTATTTGGGTGAGGAATATGAGCTTCCGTCGAGGCGACTTCATTTCAAGAAGGGAGGATGATGAGGACATCAATACCATTGTTACACCCACAGCCCCTACTACTACATATCTTGGACCAATTACTAGAGCTCATGACGCCAATTAAATTATCGGTACTTTCGTTTCTTGGTAATGATTCTAATGTTCATGAGAATATGATGCTGCCTAAATTGGATACATTTGTTTTGCTTACAAATGAAGGCCCTAGCTTGGAGAAGGATGGACATTGGAGCAAGAACAAGCATGGAGATAATGCCATGCAAGGGGAACAAGAACGGAGTTACAAGTGATGAATTCAGGACTTTGAAGCCACCATAATGGGTGCATGAAGCCTTGGACGAAATATACAAGATGCTACTTCATAAATGTCGCCCCGAGGCTATTCTAGGTGCTGCGTCACCTTATTAGTGGGCCAGGCCCTTGTAATTTCGAAATACACAAGTATAGGCTATTTTTAGAGTCCGTATGTGTGGGAAACAAGAGATAGGGTTGATTTGGACCCCTCCACCAAGGGCCACGAAATTCCCCCTCTTCCTCCATATATACAGCCCTTAGGGCACCGTTTAGACCTTGGGTTTTGTTTAGATTAAAAGTTCGCCATAGCTGCAACTTCGCGTGCCGTTTGTGTTCAACGGCCGGACAAAGCGTCACAGAACCCCACCTTGATCAATAAAGCTTTCATCTTATATTCGCAATATCCAGATTGCAATCTCAGTTTCTTGCTTGTTCTTCGTTTGCTCGCAGGAAACAGGCCCTCGTGGTCGAGTTGATCGTGCTCGGCGTGGTCAATAACCCTCGGAAGTTGGTTTAGCGATTGCTAAGGCGCGACGTCTCGCGACGTTAAATAGTCGGATCGTCAAGGTCGACTCCCACAGAAACGATAGCCACCATCTCATCGAAACATCGGGACACCTTTGCCTCTATCACAAGATTGAAGCTATTGAGAGTTGGCCGCAGCCCAAAACGGTCACACAAGTGAGGAGTTTCCTTGGACTCGCTGGTTTCTATAGGCGTTTTGTGTGAGACTTTAGCACCATTGCTGCACCTCTCAATGAGCTTACAAAGAAGGATGTGCCTTTTGTTTGGGGTACCGCACAGGAAGAAGCCTTCACGGTATTGAACGATAAGTTGACACATGCTCCTTTACTCCAACTTCCTGACTTTAATAGGACTTTTGAGCTTGAATGTGATGCTAGTGGAATTGGATTAGGAGGTGTGTTATTACAAGATGGCAAACCTGTTGCATACTTTTCTGAAAAATTGAGTGGGCCTAGTCTGAACTATTCTACTTATGACAAAGAATTATATGCTCTTGTTCGGACTTTAGAGACATGGCAACATTATTTATGGCCCAAAGAATTTGTTATACGTTCTGATCATGAATCTTTGAAACATATTAAAAGTCAAGCTAAACTGAATCATAGACATGCTAAATGGGTTAAATTCATTGAGACTTTCCCTTATGTCGTTAAACACAAGAAGGGTAAAGAAAATGTTATTGCTGATGCTTTGTCTCGTCGCTATACTATGCTTTCACAACTTGACTTCAAAATATTTGGTTTGGAGACCATCAAAGATCAATATGTGCATGATGCTGATTTTAAAGATGTAATGCAGAATTGTAAAGAAGGAAGAACATGGAACAAGTTCGGTATTAATGATGGTTTTGTGTTCCATGCTAACAAGCTATGCATTCCTGCTAGCTCTGTTTGTCTTTTGTTGTTGCAGGACGCGCATGGAGGAGGATTAATGGGACACTTTGGCGTCAAGAAGACGGAGGATATACTTGCTACACATTTCTTTTGGCCAAAGATGAGACGGGATGTTGAGCGTTTTGTTGCTCGCTGCACTACATGTCAAAAAGCTAAGTCACGACTCAATCCTCATGGTTTATATATGCCTTTGCCTGTGCCTAGTGTTCCTTGGGAGGATATATCTATGGACTTTGTTTTAGGTTTACCTCGAGCAAAGAAGGGGAGGGATAGCATATTTGTTGTCGTGGATAGATTCTCGAAAATGGCACACTTTATACCATGTCATAAAAGCGATGATCTTTGTTAATGTTGCTGATTTGTTCTTTCGTGAAATTATTCGCTTGCATGGTGTGCCAAATACTATTGTTTCAGATCGTGATACTAAATTTCTTAGCCACTTTTGGAGATGTTTATGGGATAAGTTGGGGACTAAACTGCTTTTTAGTACTACTTGTCACCCCCAAACTGATGGACAAACTGAAGTAGTCAATAGAACATTGTCTACTATGCTTAGGGCTGTTTTGAAGAATAATAAGAAAATGTGGGAAGAATGCTTGCCTCATATTGAATTTGCTTATAATCGTTCATTGCATTCTACTACTAAGATGTGCCCTTTTGAAATTGTGTATGGCTTCCTACCTCGTGCACCTATTGATTTGTTGCCTCTTCCATCTTCGGAGAAGGTTAATTTTGATGCTAAAGAACGTCTGAATTGATTTTAAAAATGCATGAGATAACTAAGGAAAACATTGAGCGTATGAATGCTAAATATAAACTTCTTTGGAGATAAGGGTAGAAAACATGTTGTCTTTGCACCTGGAGATCTTGTTTGGTTACATTTGCGTAAGGATAGGTTTCCTAATTTGCGCAAATCAAAGCTAATGCCACGTGTTGATGGTCCATTTAAGGTGTTAGAGAAAATAAATGATAATGCATATAAACTTGAGCTGCTGCAGATTTTGGGGTTAGTCCCACTTTTAACATTGCAGATTTGAAGCCTTATTTGGGTGAGGAAGATGAGCTTCCGTCGAGGACGACTTCATTTCAAGAAGGGGAGGATGATGAGGACATCAATACCATTGTTACACCCACAGCCCCTGCTGCTATACATCTTGGACCAATTACTAGAGCTCGCATGCGCCAATTGAATTATCGGTACTTTCGTTTCTTGGTAACGATTCCAATGTTCATGAGAATATGATGCTGCCTAAATTGGATACATTTGTTTTGCTTACAAATGAAGGGCCTACCATGGACAAGAAAGATGAACCTTGGAGCAAGTTCAAGCATGGAGATGTTGGCATGCGCAAGGGGAACAAGAACGGAGTTACAAGTGATGATTCCAGGACTTTGAAGCCACCCTAATGAGTGCATGAGGCCTTGGACGAAATATACAAGATGCCACTTCATAATATTCGTCCATAGGTTATTCTAGGTGCTGCGTCACCTTAATATTGGGCCAGGCCCATGTAATTTCGAAATACTTAAGTATAGGCTGTTTTTAGAGTCCGTATGTGTGGGGAAACAAGAGTTAGGGTTGGTTTCGGACCCTTCCCTCAAGGGCCACGAAATTCCCTCCTCTTCCTCCATATATACAGCCCTTAGGGCGTTGTTTAGACTTTGGGTTTTGTTTAGATCAAAAGTTCGCCATAGCAGCAACTTCGCGTACTTCGCTTGTGTTCAACGACCAGACCAAGGCGTCACAGAACCCCACCTTCATTATTAAAGCTTTCCTCTTATATTCGCAATATCCAGATTGCAATCTTAGTTTCTTGCTTGTTCTTCGTTTGCTCGCAGGAAACAGGCCCTCGTGGTCAGGTTGATCGTGCTCCGGCGTGGTCAATAACCCTCGGAAGTTGGTTTAGCGATTGCTAAGGCGCGACGTCTCGCACGTACGTAGTCGGATCGTCAAGGTCGACTCCCACAGAAACGATAGCCACCATCTCATCGAAACATCGGGACACCTTTGCCTCTATCACTTCCTCCGCGCCAAGAGCAACATGAAGACGAGTACAATCCACGTCAAGGACGTCATCATCAACATCGCCAACAACACAATGAAGAGCAACGCTACGGCAAGCTAAAATTCACCATGCCCAAGTTCAATGGAAGCAATGACCCCGAAGACTACCTCTCATGGGCATTGAAGGTTGACAAAATCTTCCGCTTGCACAACTACGATGAAGCGAAGAAAATCGCTATGGCATCACTTGAGTTCCAAGACTATGTGCTCATATGGTGGGAACAAATCATTGAGCGACGTCAAGCAAGAGGTGAACCTCCAATCACCACTTGGGCTCAAATGAAGGATGTCATGCGAGCACGTTTTGTGCCAACCTACTACAACCGCGACCTCTTCAAGAAACTCCAACTACTCAAGCAAGGAACAAAGAGTGTTGAAGAATATTACAAGGAAATGGAGATAGCCATGATTCGAGCCAATGTCAAAGAAGATGATGAGCAAACTATGGCACGTTTCTTGAATGGACTCAATCATCCCATCAAGAAGATCGCCGACTTCCAACCATACTCAACCCTCATTGAGCTCGTGCATCAAGCTACAAAGGCGGGAACGCCAAGTGCAAGATGACTTGGCACGCCAAGTACTCATCCAAGACCCACGGCTTCTCCAACAACCAAGCTTCAACGATTACTCCAACATCTACTTCGACCAAGTCTTCTTCAAGAAACGACGACAAGTCAAGTTACAAGAAGACTTCGGCAAGTTCAAGTCATCCTCCTCCTACTACAAGCAACCTCAAGCCGCGTGCTTCATCCTCTACCCCGACCGATGAGACCATCAAGACAAGCTCCTTCAAGTGTTTCACTTGCGGTGATCGAGGCCACAAGTCATCTGAATGCACCAACAAGCGCACCATGATCCTCAACGACGATGGCACATATGACTCCATGAGTGAAGAGGAGATGGAAGCTCTTGAGCAAGTGGCCATGCACCGGCAAGTGAACGAAGATGAAGATGATCAAGTCTTTTGTGATGAGGATTCGAGCCCCGCTCTCGTTGTCTCCAAGGTCTTGACTCTTCAACATCAACAAGAAGAAGACCAACGATGCCACATCTTCCACACAAAAGCCGGCATCAATGGACGGTCCATCAAGGTCATCATCGATGGAGGTAGTTGCCACAACTTGGCAAGTGAAGAACTATGCTCCAAGCTCCAATTGGTAAAGAAGAAGCACCCGCACCCTAACAAGGTTCAATGGCTAAGTGACTCCGGCACTATACAAGTTGAGCATACGGTCCTAGTCTCTTTCAAAATTGGTGCATAGGAAGACACTTTGGAGTGTGATGTGGTCCCAATGACCGTTTGTCACCTACTTCTTGGTCGACCATGGCAATTCGACCGTGGTGTCATACACAATGGGCGTACCAATCACTATAGCTTCAAGATGAAAGGGAAAGAATATGTGCTACGACCTATGTCTCCTAGTCAAGTGATAGCCGACAAACAAGTCACCCATCATAGAGAAAAGAGTGAGAAAGTGATCCACCCAAAAGTGAGTGAGAGCCACAAGCCAAATTTGAGCGACTCTTCGCCTAGAGAGAAAAACCTCATTTTATTTGCCACCAAAAGTGAGATGAGAGAAGTGTGTGAGAACCCTTCGAGTGTGATGCACTTTGTCCTTGTGTGCAAGGATGGAGAACCAAAAACTAACACCATTCACGAGCTACCTTTGGTGTTTCAATCTCATTGCAGGAATTTCAAGATGTTTTTCCCGATGAGCTACCTCCGGGTCTACCTCCTCTTCGAGGCATTGAGCATCGAATCGACCTCATCCCCGGAGCGCCACTACCAAACAAAGCTCCATACCGCGTCAATCCGGAAGAAACCAAGGAGATTCAACGGCAAGTACAACAACTAATCGACAACGGTCATGTACGTGAAAGCTTAAGCCCTTGTGCCGTTCCCGTTATACTTGTACCCAAGCCCGACGGAAGTTTTCGCTTGTGTTCCGATTGTAGACCTATCAATGCGATCACCGTCCGTTATAGGCATCCCATTCCTCGCTTAGATGATATGCTTGATGAACTTAGTGGAGCCAACTTTTTCTCAAAAATTGACCTTAAAAGTGGCTATTATCAAATCCGCATACAAGAGGGTGATGAATGGAAAACTGCTTTCAAAACCAAATTTGGTTTATATGAATGGTTAGTGATGCCTATGGGTCTTTCGGAAGCTCCCGGTACTTTTGTGCGTCTTATGCATCATGTGCTTCGCCCTTATATTGGAGTCTTTGTTGTGGTTTACTTTGATGATATTCTTGTGTTTAGCAAAACCATGAAAGAGCACATCAATCATGTAAAATCTGTGTTGCAAACTCTTCGCAAGGAAAGTCTTTATGCAAACTTGAAAAAATGCACTTTTGGAGTTGACAAAGTGGTTTTCTTGGGTTTTGTAGTATCCTCAAAGGGTGTCCATGTGGATGAATCTAAAATTCAAGCAATTAAAACGTGGCCCCAACCCACTAATTTGCAACAAGTGCGAAGTTTTCTTGGTCTTGCGGGTTTTTATCGTCGCTTTGTGAAAGTTTTTAGCACAATTGCCGCTCCTTTGCATGCCTTGAGTAAGAAGAATACTCCCTTTGTTTGGGGAACTTTGCAATCAACCGCTTTTGATGAGCTCAAGTCTTTGCTTACTCATGCTCCGATTCTTGCTTTGCCCAATTTTGACAAAACTTTTGAGGTTCATTGTGATGCAAGTGGTACCGGAATTAGCGGAGTTTTGATGCAAGAAAAACGAGCCATTGCTTATTGTAGTGAAAAACTATCCGGTGCTCAACTTAATTATCCCATCTATGACAAAGAATTGTATGCTTTAGTGCGTGTGCTACATGTTTGGGAACATTACCTTAGACCTCATGAGTTTGTGATCATGAAACGCTTAAGTACCTCAAAGGTCAAACTAAATTGAACAAGCGTCATGCAAAATGGAGTGAATTCATTGAATCTTTTCCTTATGTGATCAAGTACATTAAGGGTAAAGAAAATGTAGTTGCCGACGCGCTTTCACGCATATGCATGCTTGTCACTCAACTTGAGTTGAATGTTATTGATTTTGAGCATATAAAAGACTTGTATGAGAATGATCCATCTTTTGCTTCTCCTTATGCTAAGTGTTTGACGCATACGTCTTGGGAACAATATTACATCAAGGATGGTTATCTTATGAGAGCTAACAAACTTTGCATTCCCGAGTCTTCTCTTTGTTTGCTCCTTTTGCAAGAGGCTCATGGAGGCGGACTCATGGGACACTTTGGACGCGACAAGACATTCGCCACGCTCTCCAACAACTACTTTTGTCCCAAGATGTTCCGCGACGTCTCACGCTTCACCAACCGATGCTATACATGTCGCAAAGCTAAGTCTAAAGCTCAATCTCATGGTCTTTACATGCCTCTTCCTATTCCATATCAACCATGGGAAGACATTAGTATGGATTTTGTACTTGGTTAGCCTAGGACTCAAAATGGCAAGGATTCCGTGTTTGTTGTTGTGGATAGATTTTCTAAGATGGCACATTTCATACCTTGCAACAAGATAGACGATGCTTCACATGTTGCAAATCTCTTTTGTAGGGAAATCTTGCGACTACATGGCGTACCAAAGACAATCGTCTCCGATAGTGACGTCAAGTTCTTGAGTTACTTTTGGAAGACCCTATGCGCCAAGCTCGGAATCAAGCTCTTGTTCTCCTCGGCATACTATCCTCAAACCGACGGCTAAACGGAGGTGACGAACCGCACACTATCCACTCTACTTCGTGTCTTGATCAAGAAGAACATCAAGGAATGGGAAGCATGTCTACCCATCGCCGAGTACGCCTACAACCGTGCAAGACATTCGACTACCGGCAAGTCCCCCTTCGAGGTTGTCTACGGTTTCAACCCGTTGTCCCCATTGGACATTCTACCACTTCCTCTCCAAGAGCGCACCAACATGGATGCGAGTGCACGAGCAAGCTACATCAAGAAGATGCACGAAGATACAAGGCACACCATTGAGCGACAAGTACAACGTCAAGCAACCAAGCTCAACGCCAACAAGCAACCCATCGTCTTCAACATTGGTGATCTCGTGTGGCTACACCTTCGCAAGGACCGCTTCCCCAAAGAACGCAAGTCCAAGCTTCTCCCTCGAGCCGATGGACCTTTCAAGGTGCTAGCACGCTACAACGACAACGCCTACAAGATCGATCTACCTCGAGACAAATACAACGTGAGCGACATCTTCAACGTCAAGGACCTCGCACCATTCCATGGATATGAAGCTTTTGATCCGAGGTCGGATCTCTCCCAAGGGGGAGATGATGCGGAGCATCCCACGATCATCCCCATGCATCCACAACCGTCTCATCAAGAGCCAAGAGGACCCATGACACGAGCTAGAGCTAGAGCTCTCGAGAACGAGGTGACCTCCTTCCTTATTGATATCGCATATGATCCACTCGAGACATGGCTACTACCTAAGTCCGATATGCTATGCATGATTAGGTGTGAAGGGGAACCTCCCGAGGGTGCACGTGAAGACGGACAAGCCGCCAAGTCCTTGGATGAAGAGAACCAACGGAAACGAGCAAGATCACCTTCCAGGCCCCGGACATCCGGCCCCTGGAGCCTCTACCTCAGCCTCAGCCAAGCTGGCCAAACCTACAGGGCCCGGACATCCGGCGTCCAAGCCCGGACATCCGGCCCCCAGACCGGACATCCGGCCCGACGCCCGGACGTCCGGCCTCCCCTACCTGCGTGCAGTGTATCCGGGACTTGTCCCATGTACCCCTTCGCCCCGAGACTATATATACTTCATCCCCTTCCTCTTTCTTGGGTTAGCATTGGATTAGCTCATATTCTTGTGTGAGAGCCTTTGCTCATCCACTTGGCTACTTCTCCTCGGAGATCAGGACCTCTACGGAGAAGATCCCCCAAGCGGATTCAAGACCCCCTTCTAGGGCGGACCCCATCAAGGCCTCCTAACGGAGAAGAACGGCTACCGTTTGTATCTTCCCTTTGTTGATCTTGAATCTTGTGCCACTCTATGTGATCGGTGATCTAGCATTTGTGTGACCGATTCCTTGTTGGTTGAGTGTTTTCCCTCGTTCCTCCACGTGTTTCCCTCTTGTTCTTCCGCGTGTTCTTCGTAATCCACCGTAGGATCCGCTCCAACGTGAAAGATCATCCACGTAGGGTTCCGCCCTACATCACCATGGCAACCGTAGAAAGGGTTAGAAGGTTGGACAACACACACACCTATACGCGCGTAGCCACTGCCGCCCCTGCCAGGCAAATGTACTACACTCAAGCACTGTTCTTCCACCATCAATCCACCAAAGTAGGAGTAGGGTTTTACAACTCACGCCGGCCCGAACATGGGTAAAACTACCTGTGTGATCGCTGCCACGCTGCCGCATGTTCTTCTGCTCTTTGTGCAACGCGACGTCCCCCTGCCGAACCAGCAAGGGGCCCTTGGTCCTATAGGTGGTCATGGTTTCCAACGACAACTTTGGACCCCTTAATAAAAAGACTACAACAAATATCTTTGATAAGTGGAAGCTACTACTAGCTCCATCTGGGTTTATTAGGCCCCTTCGTATTTTGGGCCAGACTTCGGCCATCTATAGACTAATAAAATATAAAGTATATGCTATAAAAAATATACTGTTGGATTTGTATTTGAAAGAGCATTCCGACAAGATAATTTTTGTGAGATTAGTTTACATTTTTTTAGTTAAATTTTTAGGTCAAACATTAGCCCAAAACAAGAAGGGCCTAATAAAGCGGGATAGAGGGAGTACTTGAGATAAAATACAATATTCTTGTATAAAAGGAAACACTTCTTTTACTCCCGTTTACATCCATCTATGATTTTTACTTTTGTGTCAAGAAATTCGTTATTATCTCTAATTATGTTACATAAGTCCATAGTTAAAAAGGAATAATATTGTTCCACAAACACAGTAGATAATGTGTCCTCTAACTGGTTGGACCAGGGGTTCATATGTAATTACGACAATGTTACTCAAACTCATGTAGATGAAAAAAACAATAAATGCAAAATATGTTTTGTTCGGCAATTTTTGCCTCAGTCTCACTCTCATGCACAACTCATTGTACCCTAGAAAATGCCCAAATAAACAAGGGAAAATGTTCCACTCTCCTTGTTGACATCTTAGCAAACAGTCACGATGGATTCAATAAGATCAATAAGTGGTGCAAGTTCAGCCTTGTCGATCAATTTGAACTCCTACAGAAGGAACAAATTAGGAACTAGCATTAACAAGTAACTCATTAATTTATCATTGGCGGGAAAAAAAATCATGTGGTGAACATTCTCTATCACATGGAATCGGTCCAATCACAACTAACTAGATATAATAGGGATATGTTAACATCTACGTATAATTCAAAAATCCAGATGTTAGAAAAGGTCAACAACAAATATTGAACAAAATGCATCATACGATGGTGTGTTCCAATATGGTCATGTAGAATGGGCTAGTACATAGACCAGGATGCAACTTACGCAGGTGAACAATGTAAAATGCTTGAAGCATGTGTTAAGATGGGCTTCTTCCTTGAGGCTCACAATTTTCTGAAAATGAGTGTGGTAAATATGAGCATAAACACGGAAAAGGCGCTTGAATATTGTCTTCACAACATCTCGAAAATTTTGTGGGAAAGGTGTTCCTGCACAAATAGTTCAATTCAATGATTGATAAAATGCACCCCTCCTAAGTCCTAACACAAAATTAACATGGTTAATGTCGGTTCTAAACTAGGAAGTATGTTATAAGTTGTAACTACCAAGTTTTTGAGGGAATATGGACTCATCATCAAGTTGGACCTCAATCCAGTCCATCAAATACTCCACATATTTTGGTGCCGAAACCTCGATAGGTTTCTTGATCTGCACTCCGTCGGCCCATCTATACTCAAACCTGAAATGCTTATTTTTTCTCTAATCAAAGTTACCCTGGTATAATAAATTAATAGATAGATCTAAAATGATATATAAATGAATGTTCCCAAGAAGGCTAGCATCTTACTTTGATCCGGCTGTCATCGTTGGGCATGTGGAAGGCGTGCAGAACTCCATCAGAGTGCCATACAGTATGTTCACCTGATTGAAGAAATCAACAGCTGTGAAAAAGAAGATGATTTTTAGTAATATGGAAAACTTAGTTTTCTTACAAACATGTTGCAATAAAAAACTTACTATTAACAGCCAACCATTCATTGAGATCCTCTCCAGGAGGCAACCGTACAGCATCTCTCAAATTACCATTTCCTAATGTTGCATCAATGTGTTTCTTCAACTGTACGCCCTGCATAACCAAATAATGCAAAAGATGGGATATGCCTAAGCATCAGCAATGCTTAGAGGCAACCCTGGCCCTAAAGCTAGGACCCTCCAACTGCTTATACAAAACCATGCAATGTGAAAGCTCTAGATCCAAGCCTCTAAGGTCTACCCATAACAAGTAAAATATGTAATTTTTTGGTGAATAAGGCATTATCATAGGGAATTAGTAAGAAAATAATATGAAATGTGGTTCAGCTCATTAATTTAGTAGATAGAAGCAGTCTCCACGATAAGAGGCGACATTTGTAGTTTATAGAGGCAACTCTAAAGAGCTTAGATTGAAGGATAGAGGCAGCAAAACACCAAACTATGAATGCGTAGCCTCAAAATCAACTGAAAGAAATAATGTTAAGCTAGTTGAATGATGTTTTGGATATTTTCACATTGTATACTCATGTATGATCCTAGTACAATTACAATTTTTGACAAAGTAATCCAATTTCAAAATAATATTTTGAGTTGTTGAATCCTTTGTTTTCTCTTATGGCCACACGATGGAATTATGCAATTATGAAATTAAAAAAATATTTATAGTAATGGTGAATACCACTACCTTATTACCAGATGGTGCATTCTTCTTGGGCCTAAATGTCCTTTGGTTCCTATTGTCATCAACCGAACTCAAAATAAAAAGTTAGATAAAGAAATAACCATAGAGTGGTGATGAACAATCCACAAATTTATTCTAGCATGCGATTAACAATAAATTCAAATAAACATTGATAATTTTTAAAGGTGTGCTTGATAATTTTCATGTAAAACAAATTGTGTTCCATTAGCAAAAAAATGAAAAATAATTGGTGGTCTATTATTGTTCGTGGAACTCAACTTTTTTCACATGGCCAAATTATTTGGCATCCCCTCTAAAAAATTGCATCCCTAAAAAGATTTCATATAACATTCGGACATAAATATGTGCATTTCTAAAATTTCATATTCTTTGACATTTGAAAACACGCTTTCTACATGCACGAGCAAATGCTTCACATGGAGAGTTGGATCCTTGAAGTTAGCCTCTCTGTGTCCTAAAAAATATAGACAATAATGATAGTAGTTTCTAAAACCCGTTGGTTCCCAAGTCAATATCCTCCATTGACTCCTAAATATTATCAATCTAAATATCTATCTCGCATTATTCTATTTTGTACACATGAATGCTTCTACATCATCTTAATTTTTTTTGGTTGTCTGACTGAAAATTGCGACATCAGCAAATCCTCCATGCACTCATAAGTGGATTTGTTTGGATTAATGTAAGAACACAAACAAGGCCACCTAATAAAGTCATTAATGAGGACATCAATACTACAGTTACACCCATGATCCCTGCAGCTACATATACTGGACCAATTAATAGACCTCGTGCATGCCAATTAAATTATCAGGTACTTTCGTTTCTAGGTAATGATTCTAATGTTAATGAGAAAATGATGCTGCTTAAATTGGAAACATTTGTTTTGCTTACAAATGAAGGGACTAGCTTGGACAAGAAGGATGAACATTGGAGTAAGAACAAGCATGGAGATGATGGCATGCGCAAGGGGAACAAGAACCAAGTTTCAAGTGATGATTTCAGGGCTTTGAAGCCACAATAATGAGTGCATGAAGGCTTGGACGAAATATATTAGATGCTACTTCATAAGTTTCATCCAGAGAATATTATAGGTGTTGCATCACGTTATTATTTGGCCAGGCCCATGTAATTTTGAAATACTTTAGTATAGGCTACTTTTAGAGTATGTATGTGTGGGGAAACAGACTTAGGGTTGGTTTCGGACCCCTCCTCCAATGGGTGACGAAATTCCCCCTATTCCTCCATATATACAGCCCTTAGGGCATCATTTATACTTTGGGTTTTGTGTAGATTAAAGTTCACCATTGCTGCAACTCGCGTACTTTGTTTGTTTTCAATGACCAGACAAAGACGTCACATGACCCAACTTTAATCAATAAAGCTTTCCTGTTATATTCGCAATATCAAGATTGCAATCTCAGTTTCTTTCTTGTTCTTTGTTTTTCGAAGGAAATAGACTCTCATGGTCAGGTTGATCATGCTCCGGCGTGGTCAATAACCCTTGGAAGTTGGTTTGGCGATTGCTAAGGCACGACTTCTTGTACGTTCGTAGTCGGATCGTCAAAGTCGACTCCCTAGAAAACGTTAGCTATCTCATCGAAACATCAGGACACCTTCCTCTATCAAGTGGTATCATATTTCTAGGTTACTCAGTAAGATTTTACCAATTTTTCATAGTCTAGATTGCATCTATTCTTCATACCCAGAGTCCACGAAAAAGCCAAAAAATTAGGGTTAGTTCATCATATCCGAACCAGTCCGAGCCATTGCATAATCTTTCAGTGTTTTGCTTTGTTGAATTTGTGGTCTCATCATCATGTCAAGTTGTTGGTCTTAGCGTTTAGTCCTTTAGAGTTTCGATTTCTGCTGACAAGTTGTTGCGCCGCCGGTGCACCACCTTCATCGCTGCCATATACCACCACCCCACCATATACATCGCCGCTGCCATATACCACCACCCCCACCATATACATCGCCGCTGCCATATACAACCACCAATCCAACTCGATATATACCGCCACCAGATAGCACCACCAATCCGATCCACATATACAACCGCCTGTCCACCAATGTGAGTCCTCATATACGACCGCATTTTCGCCACCAATCCGAGTTCTTTCCATATTAGGTTTGGTCCGAGATCCATCTATTTCTAGATTCGTGTTGCCTTGTCTGAGTAGGTTTAGGGTTTCATCAATCTTTCTCCATCCGTAGAACAGGGGTGATTCCAAAAAAAGTCTTGAGACTCCCGGACAGTTTTTAGGCCTAAAGTTGGGCGGTTCAATTTTTGGCCTATCCTGTATTTAGGCCCTGGGGAGCGTATTGAGACACTCGCCATCATAGTGATTTTTTGTCGCACTTTTTGGCCGTCGTTGCTCTGATTTCCAAAAAAATGGTCAACTTTTTTTGTGCCTATCCTGTTATTTCGACTTGGGAAGAGTTTTGATACACTAGCCATTATAGTGATTTTCTGAAAAGAAAAGAGCGCAAAAAATAGAGCACCAAAAAACAGAGAGAATGTTTTCAGAGTGTGCTTTTCTTATTGTTCCGTGATTTTCTTATTGTTCTAGGCTCGCGTCTCTAGCATGGCTAGCCTAGGACCAGCATAGTAATGTCATGGAGTGCTTATTCAATTTTGCATCTCTGAACTGATTATTGCTGACCCTATTTGGTACGATATTATAAGCCTTCCCAGCTCCACATACATCTACATCATGCATTCACACCACCTGGTAATCGCTCTGTCCAAGCTTTGAGGAGTTTTTTACCACAGAAGTTGTCGATCACCACCCGATGCTTGGTAAGAACAGGTTAGAATTTGTGATTCTCTTGATGGATTTGTGACTTTCCGCAACTCCACATCCTCTTAGTAGTCTATAGGACATATTATTGTGTGTTTCTATTGCTTCTAACCATGGGAGGATCACAAGCCGACGAGACTGACTGGGAGAACATGACAAACAAGGAGCTACATGATAAATTTCAGCAAATTATGAGTGGTGAGGTGCAAGACGTGCTAACCAATTTGGAAGAGGCCATGGATAAGATAGCTGGCACTGAGAGAACGTGCGAAACAAAGCTCGATAACAAGTTTAACGAACTACTCACGCATCTTCCACAGCCACCACCGGCTGCACCTATCGCATCTCTGCAACAACAACAACAACAACAACAACAACAACAACAACAACAACAACAACAACAACAACAACAACAACAACAACAACAACAACAACAACGTCGCCTTCCAAATCAAGTGGGACGAGAAATGCATGTTCCCCTTGAGCCTGGTCAAACTTCTGGTGCCGCTGCACCTACAGTTTATGCTTCTGTGTCTCCTGCTACTACTGAGGAGGACGATTACAAGGGCGATTGCGAGGTTGAGGTTGATCAAAATCAGAACTACATGCAACCACCAGCACCACTACCAGGTCGTCCACATGCAAATAATCGCAATGGTAGGGCTCCACCACCACCTTAGGTACGAGTTCATGACCATCTTCCTAAACTAAAATTGAATATTCCTCCATTTTAGGCTAGATATGTTCCTGATATATATCTTACTTGGGAGTTCGAAACTAAACAATGTTTTACATGCTTACAATATCCAGAGGAGAGACGTGTTGCTGCTGATGTTTGTGCATTCACTAGTTTTCCTTGTGTGTGATGGTCTGAACATTGTAGATTATATCATGATAATATCCCTGCTACCTTGGCTGCTTTGAAAAGTGTTATGCGCACTCGCTGGGTTCCACCATATTATCAGTGTGAATTATTCCAAAAATTGCAGTGTTTAAGACAAGGAAATAATTATGTAGATGCATATTATTAGGCATTGCAAACTAGCATGATTAGATGTGGTATTGTTGAGGATAATGAAGCTATGCTTGCAGGTTTTATGGGTGGATTAAATAGAGAGATTTAGACTATTTTAGAGTATAAGGAGTATAATAGTATCACTCGTTTATTCCATCTTGCTTGCAAAGCTGAACGTGAAGTGCAGGATCGATATGCATTGGAGCGAACTAATTTTTCTGTAGGACGATCTTCATCATGGGCGTCACGTACATCTTCTACTTCCACACGTCCTGCTGTAGCACCGCCTACTTCACCCGCCAAGTCTCGCCGAGATACAAGAATATAGGCACCACCACCACCATCTGCCAAGAGCACACCTTATAGTCCTACACGTAGCTCTTCTTAATCCATGGCATCAAGAGGGCAAACACATGAGGTTATATGCCATCGTTGCAAGGGTGGAGGTCACTATGCGAGCAAATGTCCATCTCCGCGTGTGATGATTGTTATTGAGGATGGTGGGTATGAGTCTGCTAGTGACTATGATGAGGGGACTTTGGCTCTTATTGCTAGCGAAGAGCAGGGTCGACATGATTATGAACAAGAGACGCAATACATGGCTGGTGAAGACGCTGACAGGTTTGAAAGTTTAGTTGCTCAATGTGTTTTGAGTGTGCAAGTCACACAAGCTGAGCAAAATCAGAAGCACAATTTGTTCCATACAAAGGGAGTTGTGAAGGAACGTTCTGTTCGTGTCATCATAGATGGAGGGAGCTGCCAAAACTTGGCTAGCATGGAGATGGTGGAGAAGTTGTCCCTCACCACAAGACCACATTCGCATCCTTACTACATCCAATGGTTCAAGAACAGTGGCTAGGTTAAGGTAACACATACTGTTCATGTGCATTTTAGTATCGCTACATATGCTGATTATGTTGATTATGATGCGGTACCCATGCAAGCATGTTCCTTATTACTTGGTAGACCATGGCAATTCGATAAAATTATGTACTCCACAGTAGAAATAATCAGTATACTCTTGTTCATAAGGATAAACATATTGCTTTGCTTCTTATGAGTCCTGAACACATTTTGGAAGATGATATCAATAGAGAGTGAAAATCAGATTGTGGCAAAAGAATTTGAGCACCAAATGAAGCCTAATAACAAACCATCATCTCATGTTGCTTCTGAAATTAAATTGAAAATTGGATGTTTACTTGCCATCGAATCCGATATTGATGATACAAATTTCAACAAATTTGTTTGCTATGCTTTTGTGTCCAAAGAAGCATTATTTGCATTCGAGGAGGTGCCTCTCTGCCTCCTACTGTCACTTACATTTTATAGGAGTTCACTGATGCCTTTCCACAAGACGTGCCACTGGGATTACCACCTATTCGAGGGATTGAGCATCAAATTGACTTAATACCTGGCGCATCGTTGCCCAACCATGCACATACCGTAACAATCCAGGGGAGATGAAGGAGATTATGCATGAAGTATAGGAGCTACTTGATAAAGGTTATCTACGTGAATCCCTTAGTCCTTGTGTTGTTCCTATTATACTAATGCCGAATAAGGATGGTACACCGCATACATGTGTTGATTGTAGAGGCGTTAATTATATTGCTGTTGGTTATCGTCATCCTATTCCTAGGCTAGATGATATGCTTGATGAATTGAGTGGCTCTACTATTTTCTCCAAAGTTGATTTGTTTACTGGATTCCATCAAATTTGTACGAAATTGGTAGATGAATGGAAAACAACATTTAGAACTAAGTTTGGATAATATGAGTGGTTAGTCATGCCTTTTGGGTTACCTAATGCACCTAGTACTTTCACGAGATTAATGAATAAAGTTTTACGTGATTTTATTGGATGATTTGTGGTTGTGTACTTTCATGATATACTGATTTATAGCGGATCTTTGGAGGAACATTTAGAATATTTATGTGTTGTCTTTATTGTTCTCAGTGATGAACATTTATTTGGTAACCTTGGGAAGTGCACCTTTTGCATAGATCGAGTATCTTTTCTTTGCTATGTTATTACTCCGCAGGGAATTGAGGTTGATAAAGCCAAGATTGAAGCTATCGATAGTTGGCCGCAACCCAAAACGGTCACACATGTGAGGAGTTTTCTTGGCCTCGCTGGTTTCTATATGCGTTTTGTGAGGGATTTCAACACCATTGTTGCACCTCTCGATGAGCTTACAAAGAAGGATGTGCCTTTTGTTTGGGGTACCACATAGGAAGAAGCATGCACAGTATTGAAAGATAGTCGACACATGCTCCTTTACTCCAACTTCCTGTTTTTAATAAGACTTCTGTGCTGTGATGCTAGTGGAATTGGATTAGGAGGTGTGCTATTACAAGATGGTAAACCTGTTGCATACTTTTCTGAAACAATTGAGTGGGCCTAGTCTGAACTATTCTACTTATGATAAAGAACTATATGCTCTTGTTCGGACTTTAGAAACATGGCAACATTATTTATGGCCCAAAGAATTTGTTATAACTTCTGATCATGAATCACATATTAAAAGTCAAGCAAAACTAAACCGTAGACATGCTAAATGGGTTGAATTCATTGAGACTTCCCCTTATGTCATAAAATACAAGAAGGGTAAATAAAATGTTATTGCTGATGCACTGTCTCGTCGTTATGCTATACTTTCACAACTTGACTTTAAAATATTTGGTTTGGAGACCATCAAATATCAATATGTGCATGATGATGAATTTAAAGATGTATTACATAATTGTAAAGAAGGTAGAACATGGAAAAAGTTCATCGTTAATGATGAATTTGTGTATCGTTCTAACAAGCTATGAATTCAAGCTAGCTCCATTCCTCTTTTGTTGTTGCAGGAGGCCCATGGAGGAGGATTAATGGGACACTGTGGCATTAAAAAGGAGGACGTACTTGCTACACAATTATTTTGGCCAAAGATGAGATGGGTTGTTGAAACGTTTTGTTGCTTGCTCCACTACATGTGAAAAAGCTAAGTCATGACTCAATCCTCATGGTTTATATATGCCTTTGCCTATACCTAGTGTTCCATGGGAGGATATAAATATGGACTTTGTTTTAGGTTTACCTCGAACAAAGAAGGGGGGTAGCATATTTGTTGTCGTGGATAGGTTTTCCAAAATGGCACACTTTATAACATGTCATAAAAGTGATGCTGCTGCTAATGTTGCTGATTTGTTATTTCATGAAATTATTCGCTTGCATGGTGTGCCAAATACTGTTGTTTCAAATCATTATACTAAGTTCCTTAGCCACTTTTGGAGATGTTTATGGGCTAAGTTGGGGACTAAACTGCTTTTTAGTACAATAGGTCACCCACAAATTGATGGACAAACTATAGTAGTCAATAGAACATTGTCCACTATGCTTAGGGATATTTTGAAGAATAACTTGAAAATGTGGGAAGAATGCTTGCCTCCTATTGAATTTGCTTATAATCGCTCGCTGCATTCTACTACTAAAAGGTGCCCTTTTGAAATTGTGTATGGTTTCCTACCTTGTGCACCCATTGAATTGTTGTCTCTTCCATCTTCGGGGAAGTTAATTTTGATGTTAAAGAACGTGCTGAATTGATCTTAAAAATGCACGAGTTAACTAAGGAAAACATTTAGCATATGAATGCTAAATATAAACTTGCTGGAGATAAGGGTAGAAAACATGTTGTCTTTGCACCCGGCGATCTTGTTGGGTTACATCTGCGTAAGGATAGGTTTCCTGATTTATGCAAATGTAAGCTAATGCCACGTGTTCATGGTCCTTTTAAGGTGTTAGAGAAAATAAATGATAATGCATATAAACTTGAGCTGCGAGCAGATTTTTGGGTCAGTCCCATTTTTAACATTGCAGATTTGAAGCCTTATTTGGGTGAGGAATATGAGGTTCCGTCGAGGACGACCTCAATTCTAAAAGGGGAAGATGATGATGACAACAATACTACAGTTACACCCACGATCCCTGCAGCTACATATACTGGACAAATTACTAGAGCTCGCACACGCCATTTAATTAGCATGTACTTTATTTCTTGGTAACGATTCTAATGTTCATGAGAATAAGATGTTGCCTAAATTGGACATTGGTTTTGCTTACAATTAAAGGGCCTGGCTTGGACAAGAAGGATGAACATTGGAGCAACGACAAGCATGGAGATGATGGCATGCGCAAGGGGAATAAGAATAGAGTTTCAAGTGATGATTTCAAGACTTTGAAGCCACCATAATGACCGCATGAAGACTTGGACGATATATACAAGATGCTACTTCATAAATTTCGTCCAGAGGCTATTATAGGTGTTGCGTCACCTTATTATTGGCCAAGGCCCATGTAATTTTGAAATAATTCAGTATAGGTTGTTTTTAGAGTCCGTATGTTTGGGGAAACAGAGTTAGGGTTGGTTTCGGACCCCTCCTCCAAGGGGTCACAAAATCCCCCCTATTATTCCATATATACAAAACTTAGGGCATCATTTAGACTTTCGGTTTTGTTTAGATTAAAGTTCGCCATTGCTCCAACTCAAATACTTCCTTTGTGTTCAGTGACTAGACCAAGACGTCATAGAACCCCACTTTCGTCAATAAAGCTTTCTCTTATATTCGCAATATCCAGATTGCAATCTCAGCTTCTTGCGTATTCTTCGTTTGCTCGCAGGAAATAGACCCTCATGGTAAGGTTGATCGTGCTCCGGCATGGTCTATAACCCTCGAAAGTTGGTTTAGCGAATCCTAAGGCACGGCGTCTCGCATGTTCATAGATGGATCATCAAAGTCAACTCCCACAGAACACGATAGTTATCTCATCGAAACATCAGGACACCTTTGCCTCTATCAATCATACATGTCTTTCTTTTCCGTGGGGAATCAACTCATGCATGTCACTCAGAAGTTAATATAATTTTTGTAATTTTTTTGCGGCATATATGTTTGATGCTTGGAGCATATGATTCAGTTTTCTTGCTAAATGGTGATATTGCAGTAAGTTCAGTTCAAAGTTTTTTTTGCTTTACATCATTTTTTGGATATTTCATAGGTTTTACTGTTTTAAAATGTAAACCAAAAACTCTCTTATGTTTGTTTGCCAATTGTTAGTTATTTTTAAACACCTATTTATGCATTTTTCTAAGACTATAATGATGACAACGTGTAAGACATCATCTATTTTAACTAAATAGGTGGTACCCACTATCTTATTTCTCTCAATATGCAAACAAATCACATAAATATGATATCCTGCTTGGTAAAAGAGCCACCTCATCAGAACAATGCTACACATAGGACAAATTTTTACACGAGGTTTGTACGATTTCGGCTAATCATCCTCAGTTTAATCAGTACATTAAGGGAAAGTTGGATCAGAATGTCAAACACGGGCCATATACATGTCATATGTAGATCATTTTTGGACCTCAATACTCAAAAATGCAGGCCATTATAGTATGTTTCCTATTCTTTGCACATGCATAACTCGATGTCATATTGTTAGTCATTTGGTTGGAATTGGGTGAAATTAACAAGTTATGCATTTATTCATCATTCAGATTTTTTGTATTAATCTACCATGCAAATACTGCCACCTCATCAAGTCATGCATGTCTTCTTTTATTGGAGGAATCAAGTCATGCATCTCAATCCAAATTTAAATGTTTTGCCCGTAATTTTTGTGTGGTATATGTTTTGGATGCTTGGAGAAAACCTATATATGATATGCTTCACATTTTTGTTAAAAGATGGTGTCGCATTAATTTTTGTTCAAAACTATGTCTCTTGATGAATAGGAATAGTTATTCTTCACCCCCACTATTTTACCATCAATACACCGTAATTTTACGTTCCGCAAGTTTTTTCTTATTTCCGACGTAAAAAGAGACCGTAAGAAAATATATAATCGTCAGTAAAAATATTTTATGTCATGTAAAATTACAAACGAAAAACATAGTGTAAAATACACATAAACCGCAAATTTTCTTGTCTTATGACCTATATTTTATTTTCTTATGCCAAATTTTACGTAATGAATCAATAGGAATGTAACTATTTGAATTCCAAATGTAATTTAATTATGAAATGATCATAAGATTACCTTGGGTGAAGAATAACTTATTCTGCACCCTGGGTGATGAATAGGATCACTATATATATATCATTCGGTCACATACTTTGTCGATTTTATCATTTAAAGTGTAAAACTAAGAAGACCCTTCCATTATTTTCCATTAATTTTAGTTATTATTAAGCACTGATTTATACATTTTTATCTCTTCCGATGGGAACATGCTTGGCACCCGCTAGTATAACTAAATACGTGATCCCCCTTAACTTATTTCTCTAACATGCATACATACGACCACATGCATGGAAGAAACCCACCTCCATAAGCAAGTATGCATTCCAGTATATGATGCTACGTATATTTAAAAATTACCCAACAGTCAAATACAATTAGTTAAATCCATTTTTAGTTCCGTTCTCATATTTTTAATCAAAGTACTCATGTTGTATACTACCATATATCGTTGAAATATATTATAAGAAATTCGTATAACAATGTGCGTGCTTTCATCTGTTTGTATAAATGCGGAGTATAACAAACTTGAAACCTAGACACAAATCCATTGGAGGAGCATATTTGCGGCCACCGGGCTATGACCATCCTTTCGAAACAATAGTATTCTATGGATAGTACATATGTCCATATAGTTGGCCAAGTTGTGTGACAAGTCTGAATCTTAACCAACCAGCTAGAATTATTTCTCTAATTGACCTTAGAGAAGAACACATAAATTGCAGAGCACAAAATGATATGTAAAACCATGAAAAATGCAAATACTTAAGGAAAACAAGAACATAAACATAATTCATACTTGCTTCCCAAGCCGAAGAGACTCATTGTTTGCCTTCACCGAATTGATCTACAAATAGCGGAACTTGTGATGTGGGGATGGGGGAGAAAATGGCGTGAAGAAATCAAAGATGTTGTCACCGATCGTCGTTGCTATTATGTGGGAACACAAGCTGGAAACATAGTACAGAGAGGATTACCGTTGAGAAGATTTTATCCCCCTTTGTCCCTTGTTCCTCTCTTTTGGCTCCCCCAATTTAGTTTTTCTTTTGTTGTTCTCTATTTTTGTCAATTCTTGTTGTGGTGGTGATGTCATTGTGTTATTTTAGAATAGTTTTGCGGGGTCTTAGGAATGAGAGGCTAATATTGGCATGCATGGTTGATACCGCTTCTTTCCTTTGGACCTCACAAGATAAAGAACATGATCTCTCTCTCTCTCTCTCTCTCACAAACACACACACACACATGTTTAGAACCTATCGTATGTGCTCAATCTTTATTGTAATGATGTCAACCTCTATTCCCCATACAACCAGAATGGCCGATGCCTCCTTCTCTCCTTTGGGCCTCAAAATAAATTTTCACTATCCAAGCTATAAGGTACATATTCAGAATATGGGAGTTTTGATGTTGCATTATAATAGGAAATGAATGGATTATGTAGTGTCAAAAGTAGATAGAAACTTCCAATGTGGTTGCTACAAGTTGCATAACCTAAGCTTCCAACTATCAGAGATGATACATGACGATATGTATCATATCTTTATTAGAAAATATCACATAAACTCTATTAGCTATTCATCAACACTCTACATCTACATGGCCTAGTATGCAAAAGCAAGTACGGAATTTAAAATGTAGGTAGTATGAGATGGCAATTTTAACTACTGGTGAATTTTTTAAATTTTTATGGTACTTATTAAGATATTGCACTATTCCATTTTCCTATTACTTCTTGAGATATTGGATTCTTTCATTTGTTTTATTGTCACATCCCAGATTTTTCCAAATCTGGAATGTTTAAAAATTTAGAGGATTAGAAAATTGCTAGAAAATCATTTGTGTGCTTGCTAGTCCACTAACATTGCCTAGGTTTGTGTGTTGTCAGACCCTGATTAACCACTTAGGAGGGTTCAAGGACCCGCACAACAAAGTAGACCCACAACTCCCTCTCTCTCACAAACTGATAGGCCCCACCTGTCAGGGTCGCTGTCGGTGTCAAAACCGGCGGATCTCGGGTAGGGGGTCCCGAACTGTGCCTCTAGGCGGATGGTAACAGGAGACAAGGGACACAATGTTTTTACCCAGGTTCGGGCCCTCTCGATGGACACAATGAAGCCCAGGAGCTTTCCGGCTGGAACGTCGAAGACGCATTTTTCCGGATTGAGCTTGATGTCATATTTTCGAAGATTGTCGAATGTGAGCCTCAAGTCGTCTACTAGAGTTTCGACGTGCTTGGTTTTGGCGACCACGTCATCTACATATGCTTCCACTGTTTTGCCGATCTGGTTTGCCAGATGATGAGGACATCAATACCATTGTTACACCCACAGCCCCTACTGCTACATATACTGGACCAATTACTAGAGCTCGCGCACGCCAATTAAATTATCAGGTACTTTCGTTTCTTGGTAATGATTCTAATGTTCATGAGAATATGATGCTTCCTAAATTGGATACATTTGTTTTGCTTACAAATGAAGGCCCTAGTGATGAGGACATCAATCCCATTGTTACACCCACAGCCCCTGCTGCTATACATACTGGACCAATTACTAGAGCTCGCGCACGCCAATTGAATTATCAGGTACTTTCGTTTCTTGCTAACGATTCCAATGTTCATGAGAATATGATGCTGCCTAAATTGGATACATTTGTTTTGCTTACAAATGAAGGGCCTACCATGGACAAGAAAGATGAACCTTGGAGCAAGTTCAAGCATGGAGATGTTGGCATGCTAAGGGAACAAGAACGGAGTTACAAGTGATGATTCCAGGACTTTGAAGCCACCCTAATGAGTGCATGAGGCCTTGGACGAAATATACAAGATGCCACTTCATAATATTCGTCCATAGGCTATTCTAGGTGCTCGTCACCTTATTATTGGGCCAGGCCCATGTAATTTCGAAATACTTAAGTATAGGCTGTTTTAGAGTCCGTATGTGTGGGGAAACAAGAGTTAGGGTTGATTTGGACCCCTCCACCAAGGGACACGAAATTCCCCCTCTTCCTCCATATATACAGCCCTTAGGGCACCGTTTAGACCTTGGGTTTTGTTTAGATTAAAAGTTCGCCATAGCTGCAACTTCGCGTGCCGTTTGTGTTCAACGACTGACAAAGGCGCCACAGAACCCCACCTTGATCAATAAAGCTTTCATCTTATATTCGCAATATCCAGATTGCAATCTCAGTTTCTTGCTTGTTCTTCGTTTGCTCGCAGGAAGCAGACCCTCGTGGTCGTTGATCGTGTTCGGCGTGGTCAATAACCTCTCGGAGTTGGTTTAGCGATTGCTAAGGCGCGACGTCCTCGCACGATCGTAGTCGGATCGTCAAAGTCGACTTCCTCCCAAGCGAAAACCACATCTCATCGAAAGACGGGACACCTTTGCCTCTATCACCTAGCTTGGAGAAGGATGGACATTGGAGCAAGAACAAGCATGGAGATAATGCCATGCGCAAGGGGAACAAGAAAGGAGTTACAAGTGATGATTTCAGGACTTTGAAGCCACCATAATGGGTGCATGAAGCCTTGGACAAAATATACAAGATGCTACTTCATAAATGTCGTCCCTAGGCTATTCTAGGTGCTGCGTCACCTTATTAGTGGGCCTGGCCCTCGTAATTTCGAAATACACAAGTATAGGCTATTTTTAGAGTCCGTATGTGTGGGGAAACAAGAGATAGGGTTGATTTCGGACCCCTCCACCAAGGGCCACGAAATTCCCCCCCTCTTCCTCCATATATACAGCCCTTAGGGCACCGTTTAGACCTTGGGTTTTGTTTAGATCAAAAGTTCGCCATAGCTGCAACTTCGCGTACTTCGTTTGTGTTCAACGACCAGACCAAGGCGTCACAGAACCCCACCTTCCTTAATAAAGCTTTCCTCTTATATTCGCAATATCCAGATTGCAAATCTTAGTTTCTTGGTTGTTCTTCGTTTGCTCGCAGGAAACAGGCCCTCGTGGTCAGGTTGATCGTGCTCCGGCATGGTCAATAACCCTCGGAAGTTGGTTTAGCGATTGCTAAGGCGCGACGTCTCGCACGTACGTAGTCGGATCGTCAAGGTCGACTCCCACAGAAACGATAGCCACCATCTCATCGAAACATCGGGACACCCTCGCCTCTATCAAGTGGTATCAGATTTTCAGATTGCTCGGTGAGATTTTATAGTTTTTCGTAGATTAGATCGAGTCTGTTCTTCATACCTAAAGTCCTCGAAAAAGCCACACAAAAAAATTAGGGTTAGTTCATCATATCCGAACCAATCTGAGCCTTTGCATAATCTTTTTAGGGTTTTGCTTTGTTGAATATGCGGTTGCATCGTCGTGTCTAGTTGCTGGTCTTAGCGTCTAGTCTTTTAGAGTTTCGAGTTCTGGTCATAAGTTGTCACGCCGCCACCGTACCATCATCATCGCCCCTGCCACCTACCATCACCGCTCCGAATCCGTATCCATATACCACCACCAATCCGTGTCCATATGCCACCACCGATCTATATCCATATACTACCACCGCTACCACCACCGCTGCCATATACCACCACCATATATCCACCACCAATCCGAGTTCTTCTCATATTAGGTTTGTTTTCGAGATCCATCTAGTTTCCGATTCGTGTTTCCTTGCCGGAGTAGGTTTCGGAAAAAAAAAATCCGAAAACGCACTTGTCGAAAATTTTTTTTGTCCGAAAACGCACTTGTCGTGTTCATCATATCCGAACCAATCTGAGTCTGGAAACCACCCTCCGTTTAGGCCCAAAATTTTCCGAAAACGCACTTGTCGAAAAATTTTCTGGCTATCCTGTTTTTAAGTGTTTCTAAGTGTATTGAGACAGTCGCCGTTATAGAAAGTTTTTTTGACCCGTTTCCAGTTTTTGGGTCCGGGCAGTCGAAAAAAATTTTTTTTTTTGGTCGCAAAAATTTCGTGCCCATCCTGTCTGTTTGACCTCGGAAGAGTTTTGAGACACTCGCCATTATAGTGATTTTTCGCAAAAAAAAAAAGATCAGCGCAAAAAAAAGGAGCGCAAAAAAAAAAGAGCGATAAAAAAATCCAGAGTGTGCTTTTCCCTTATTTACGTGCAGCGCCGTGATTTTGTTAGTGTTCTAGGCTCGCGTCTCTAGCACGGTCTAGCCTAGGACCAGCCTGATCTGCGTCGTTGAGCGTTTATTCAACTTTGCATCTCTGAATTGATTATTCTGACCCTTTTGCTACCATATTATAAGCCTTCCCAGCTCCACATACATCTACATCATGCGTTTGACTCTCCCCGTAATCGCTCAATCCAAGCTTTGAGAGTTTTGACTACATCGGTTGCCGATCACCTTTCTTCTTGGGTAAGAACCTGGTAAGAATTTGAGATTTTCTTGACGGTTGTGATCGTCCACCACACCACCACCACCACTTCCTAGTAGTCTGTCGAATCATATTCTTGTGTGTTTCTATTGCTGCTAACCATGGCAGGATCACAAGCCGGCGTGATCGTTCGGGAGAACATGACAAACAAAGCGCTACATGATAAGTTTCAACAAATGATGAGTGGGCAGGTGGAAGATGTGCTAAATAGATTTGAAGAGGCCATGGAGAAGATAGATGGCATTGAGAAGGCGTTCGAAACAAAGCTCGATAACAGGTTTAATGAATTGCTCGCGCGGCAACCACCACCACCACCGGCGGCACCTAACGCACCTCTACTACAACAACAAGGACTACCTCCACATCACGAAACAGCCCTCCGCCGAGCTTCCCGTGTCCCTCTTCACCTGGCCAAGCTCTTTGGTCTTCTGTTGATACTTCGTGGCTCCTGCTGCTGCGGTGGGGAGGATGATTATGTGAGAGATTACAAGGATGAGGTTGATCAACATCGAACTCACGTGCAACCACCAGCACCACAACCACCAGGTCGTCCACATGCAAAAATGGCAATATTGGGCTCCCTTCAGTGCGAGATCATGACCATCTCCCTAAACTGAAATTGAATATTCCACCATTTGAGGGTAGATATGTTCTGATATATATCTTACTTGGGAGTTAGAAACTGAACAACGATTTACATGTTTACAATATCACGAGGAGAGACGTGTTCCTGCTCATTGTTTGTGCTTTCCTAGCTTTGCATGTGTTTGGTGGTCTGAACATTGTAGATTATATCCTGTTCCAGCTACTTGGCTGCTTTGAAAACTGCTATGCGTACTCGTTGGGTTCCACCATATTATCAGCGTGAATTACTTCAAAAATTGCAGCGCTTAAGACAAGGAAAAAATTCGGTAGAAGAATATTATCAGGAATTACAAACTGGCTTGATTAGATGTGATATTGTTGAGGAGAATGAAGCTATGCTTGCACGTTTTCTGGGTGGATTAAATAGAGAGATTCAGACCATTCTAGACTACAAGGATTATAATAATATCACTCGATTATTCCATCTTGCTTGTAAAGCTGAACGTGAAGTGCAGGATCGACAGGCGTTGGCGTGAACTCACTTTTCTGCAGGTCGACCTTCAGCATGGACACCACGTGCATCACCTACTTCCACACGTTCTACTACACCGGCACCTCCGTCGGCTGCCACCTCCAACCGTGATACAAGAAAGCGGGCACAACCACCACTATCCGCCAAGAGCACACCTGCTTTGGGCCTACAGAGCTCTTCTTCTTCCATGGCGTCAACAGGGCACACAAGTGATATTATTTGTCGTCGTTGTAAGGGAAGAGGACATTTTCGAGAGAATGCCAATCTCAGCGTGTGATGATTGCTCCGAGGATGGTGGGTATGAGTCCGCTAGTGACTATGATGAAGAGACTTTGGCTCTTATTACACATGAAGAACACGGTGGAGATGATTCGATCATGAGACCCAATACATGGCTGCTGAAGATGCCGACAGGTATGAATGTTTAGTTGCTCAACGTGTTTTGAGTGTGCAGGTTACACAAGCTGAGCAAAATCAGAGGCATAACTTGTTCCATACAAAGGGAGTTGTGAAGGAACGTTCTATTAGCGTCATCATAGATGGAGGAGCTGCAACAACTTGGCTAGCATGGATATGGTGGAGAAGCTTTCTCTCACCACAAGACCACATCCACATCCTTACTACATCCAATGGTTCAACAACAGCGGCAAGGTTAAGGTAACACGTCATCTGTTAGTGTGTATTTTAGTATCTCTACATATGCTGATTATGTTGATTGTGATGTGGTACCTATGCAAGCATGTTCCTTATTACTTGGTAGACCATGGCAATTTGATAAAATTCTGTACACCATGGTAGAAACAATCAGTATACTCTTGTTCACAAGGATAAAAATATTACTTTGCTTCCTATGACTCCTGATTCCATTTTGAAAGATGATATTAATAGAGCTAATAAAGCAAAACAGGAGAAAAATAAGAGTGAAATCTGATAGTGGCAAAAGAATTTGAGCAACAAATGCAGCCTAATAATAAACCATCTAATGTTGCTTCTGAAATTAAACTGAAAAGTGCATGTTTATTTGCCACCAAATCTGATATTGATGAGCTAGATTCTAGCAAATCTGTTTGCTATGCTTTTGTGTGCAAAGAGGCATTATTTTCATTCGAGGACGTGCCTTCCTCTTTGCCCCTGCTGTCACTAACATTTTGCAGGAGTTTGTCGGCGTCTTCCCACAAGGCGTGCCACGGGATTACCACCTATTCGAGGATTGAGCATCAAATTGACTTAATTCGGTGCATCGCTACCAACCGTGCACCATACCGTACCAATCCAGAGGAGGCGAAGGAGATTATCGTCAAGTACAGGAGCTGCTCGACAAAGGTTATATCGCGAATCTCTTAGTCCTTGTGCTGTTCCTATTATACTACTGCCTAAAAAGGATGGTACGTCGCGGATGTGTGTTGATTGTAGAGGCATTAATAATATTACTATTCGTTATCGTCATCCTATTCCTAGGCTAGATGATATGCTTGATGAATTGAGTGGCTCTACAATATTCTCCAAAGTTGATTTGCGTAGTGGATACCATCAAATTCGTATGAAATTGGGAGATGAATGGAAAACAGCATTTAAAACTAAGTTTGGATTATATGAGTGGTTAGTCATGCCTTTTGGGTTAACTAATGCACCTAGTACTTTCATGAGATTAATGAACGAAGTTTTACGTGCTTTCATTGGACGATTTGTGGTAGTTTACTTTGATGATATACTGATTTATAGCAAATCTTTGGAAGAACATTTGGAACATTTACGTGCTGTTTTTAATGCTCTACGTGATGCACGTTTGTTTGGTAACCTTGGGAAGTGCACCTTTTGCACCGACCGAGTATCTTTTCTTGGCTATGTTGTTACTCCACAGGGAATTGAAGTTGATAAAGCCAAGATTGAAGCTATGTTGGCCGCAGCCCAAAACGGTCACACAAATGAGGAGTTTTCTTGGACTCGCTGGTTTCTATAGGCGTTTTGTGAGAGATTTTAGCACCATTGCTGCACCTCTCAATGAGCTTACAAAGAAGGATGTGCCTTTTGTTTGGGGTACCGCACAGGAAGAAGCCTTCACTGTATTGAAAGATAAGTTGACACATGCTCCTTCACTCCAACTTCCTGACTTTAATAAGACTTTTGAGCTTGAATGTGATGCTAGTGGAATTGGATTAGGAGGTGTGCTATTACAAGATGGCAAACCTATTGCATACTTTTCTGAAAAACTGAGTGGGCCTAGTCTGAACTATTCTACTTATGACAAAGAATTATATGCTCTTGTTCGGACTTTAGAGACATGGCAACGTTATTTATGGCCCAAAGAATTTGTTATACATTCTGATCATGAATCTTTGAAACATATTAAAAGTCAAGCTAAACTGAATCGTAGACATGCTAAATGGGTTGAATTCATTGAGACTTTCCTTATGTCATTAAACACAAGAAGGGTAAATAAAATGTTATTCTTGATGCTTTGTCTCGTCGCTATACTATGCTTTCACAACTTGACTTCAAAATATTTGGTTTGGAGACCATCAAAGATCAATATGTGCATGATGCTGATTTTAAAGATGTAATGCAGAATTGTAAAGAAGGAAGAACATGGAACAAGTTCGTTATTAATGATGGTTTTGTGTTCCGTGCTAACAAGCTATGCATTCCTGCTAGCTCTGTTCGTCTTTTGTTGTTGCAGGAGGCGCATGGAGGAGGATTAATGGGACACTTTGGCGTGAAGAAGACGGAGGATATAATTGCTACACATTTCTTTTGGCCAAAGATGAGACGGGATGTTGAGCGTTTTGTTGCTCGCTACACTACATGTCAAAAAGCTAAGTCACGACTCAATCCTCATGGTTTATATATGCCTTTGCCTGTGCCTAGTGTTCCTTGGGAGGATATATCTATGGACTTTCTTTTAGGTTTACCTCGAACAAAGAAGGGGAGGGATAGCATATTTGTTGTCGTGGATAGATTCTCGAAAATGGCACACTTTATACCATGTCATAAAAGCGATGATCTTTGTTAATGTTGCTGATTTGTTCTTTCGTGAAATTATTCGCTTGCATGGTGCGCCAAATACTATTGTTTCAGATCGTGATACTAAATTTCTTAGCCACTTTTGGAGATGTTTATGGGCTAAGTTGGGGACTAAGCTGCTTTTTAGTACTACTTGTCACCCCCAAACTGATGGACAAACTGAAGTAGTCAATAGAACATTGTCTACTATGCTTAGGGCTGTTTTGAAGAATAATAAGAAAATGTGGGAAGAATGCTTGCCTCATATTGAATTTGCTTATAATCGTTCATTGCATTCTACTACTAAGATGTGCCCTTTTGAAATTGTGTATGGCTTCCTACCTCGTGCACCTATTGATTTGTTGCCTCTTCCATCTTCGGAGAAGGTTAATTTTGATGCTAAAGAACGTGCTGAATTGATTTTAAAATGCATGAGTTAACTAAGGAAAACATTGAGCGTATGAATGCTAAATATAAACTTGTTGGAGATAAGGGTAGAAAACATGTTGTCTTTGCACTGGAGATCTTGTTTGGTTACATTTGCGTAAGGATAGGTTTCCTAATTTGCATAAATCAAAGCTAATGCCACGTCTTGATGGTCCATTTAAGGTGTTAGAGAAAATAAATGATAAGGCATATAAACTTGAGCTGCCTGCAGATGTTGGGGTTAGTCCCACTTTTAACATTGCAGATTTGAAGCCTTATTTGGGTGAGGAAGATGAGCTTCCGTCGAGGACGACTTCATTTCAAGAAGGGAGGATGATGAGGACATCAATACCATTGTTACACCCACAGCCCCTCTTGCTACATATATTTGGACCAATTACTAGAGCTCGCATGACGCCAATTAAATTATCGGTACTTTCGTTTCTTGGTAATGATTCTAATGTTCATGAGAATATGATGCTTCCTAAATTGGATACATTTGTTTTGCTTACAAATGAAGGCCCTAGCTTGGAGAAGGATGGACATTGGAGCAAGAACAAGCATGGAGATAATGCCATGCGCAAGGGGAACAAGAAAGGAGTTACAAGTGATGATTTCAGGACTTTGAAGCCACCATAATGGGTGCATGAAGCCTTGGACGAAATATACAAGATGCTACTTCATAAATGTCGTCCCGAGGCTATTCTAGGTGCTACGTCACCTTATTAGTGGGCCAGGCCCTTGTAATTTCGAAATACACAAGTATAGGCTATTTTTAGAGTCCGTATGTGTGGGGAAACAAGAGATAAGGTTGATTTCGGACCCCTCCACCAAGGGCCACGAAATTCCCCCCTCTTCCTCCATATATACAGCCCTTAGGGCACCGTTTAGACCTTGGGTTTTGTTTAGATCAAAAGTTCGCCATAGCTGCAACTTCGCGTACTTCGTTTGTGTTCAAGGACCAGACCAAGGCGTCACAGAACCCCACCTTCCTTAATAAAGCTTTCCTCTTATATTCGCAATATCCAGATTGCAAATCTTAGTTTCTTGCTTGTTCTTCGTTTGCTCGCAGGAAACAGGCCCTCGTGGTCAGGTTGATCGTGCTCCGGCGTGGTCAATAACCCTCGGAAGTTGGTTTAGCGATTGCTATGGCGCGACGTCTCGCACGTACGTAGTCGGATCGTCAAGGTCGACTCCCACAGAAACGATAGCCACCATCTCATCGAAACATCGGGACACCCTTGCCTCTATCAACCGACATGTCTGAATCATGCGCTGATATGTTGCGTCGGCGTTTTTAAGCCCAAAGGGCATTGTGTTGAAGCAGAACGGGCCGTATGGAGTGATGAATGCTGTTGCAGCTTGGTCTGGCTCCACCATCTTGATTTGGTGGTAGACGGAGTACGCGTCGAGGAAGCACAATGAGTCGTGTCCTGCTGTAGCGTCAATGATTTGATCAATTCGAGGGAGGGGGAAGGGATCCTTTGGGCAAGCCTTATTAAGGTCTTTGAAATCAACACATAGGCGCCAGGATTTATCCTTCTTTGGTACCATCACCAGGTTCGCTAGCCAGTCCGGATGTTTTATATCTCTGATGAATCCGGCCTCCAAAAGTTTGGCTAGCTCCTCTCCCATGGCCTGTCTCTTGGGTTCGGAAAAGCGCCGAAGAGCCTGTTTGACTGGCTTGAATCCTTTTAGGATATTTAGGCTGTGCTCGGCCAGCTGACGTGGGATTCCTGGCATGTCTGAAGGGTGCCAGGCAAAGATGTCCCAGTTTTCTTGTAGAAATTCTCGTAGTGCGGCGTCTACATCAGGGTTTTATTGTGCCCCGATGGAGGCCGTCTTTGCAGGGTCCGTAGGGTGGACTTGGAATTTGACTATTTCATCCGCTGGTTTAAAAGAGGTGGACTTGGATCTTTTATCAAGTATCACATCGTCTGATGTAGGGCAGAACCCTATGTGGGCGATCTTTCACGTTTGGAGAGAATCCCTACGAGGAACACGAAGAACGAGCGGAAGAACACGAGGAAATCACGGGGAAAACGAGAGAGAGGTCACTCAACCGACAAGAAAATGATCACACAAGCGCTAGATCGATGAACACATAGAGTAGCACGAGATTCAAGAACAATAAAGGTAAAGATACAAGAGTAGCCGTTCTTCTCCGAGAGGAGGTCTTGATGGGGTCCACCCTAGGAGGGGGTCTTGAATCCGCTTGGGGGATCTTCTCCGAAGAGGTCCTGATCTCGAAGGAGAAGTAGCCAAGTGGATGAGCAATGGCTCTCACACTGAAATATGAGCAAATCCAAAGCTAACCTAGAAAGGTGGGGAAGAAAGAGTATATATAGTCTAGGGGGCGAAGGGGTACAAGGGCTACGACCCCAAACAAAGTCAACACCCAGGCGTCGGACGTCCGGAGGTCACCGGTCGTCCGGAGGCTCGACATGGTCCGGACGTCCGGAGGTCTTCGGACGTCCGTAGATTCGGTTCGGGCGTGCGTCGGTCGGACGTCCGGAGGCGGTCGGACGTCCGCTCATTTGGCTCGGGTGCGGGATCGCCGGTCGTCCGGTGAAGCTTCGTTGTCGGATCTGGTACTTGTCGGACGTCCGGAGGCGTCGGTCGTCCGTGTCTTTGGAGAGGTGTCGGACGTCCGAGTCTTCGATCGTCCGCCACTGGGACTCCGCAGCTCCGCTTTTTCCGTCTTCTCTTCGAGGCTTCCCTCGTGGATGGTGTAGGTGTTCCTTGGCGCTTGCACTCCTCCTCGTCGTCCGTGAAGCTCGGTCATACCTATGCATGCCCTCGAGTGGAGTGTCAAGTAGTATACCATCCTCGAAGGGGTCAATGAACACGTAAAGGAGAAGATTCACCTTTATGTATGAGAAGTAGAGGTCGACGTGTCACTTGCCAAACGGACTCTTGACATGGTGATGACCGTAGGATGCTGTATCATCCCTCCCTTGGAAAGGATCCGACCTCGGATCGAAAACCAAATCACCATGGGAAAGAGATGGCGGTGCCGTGTCAAAGTGGTCGATCACCAATCTCTCGTCATCTTGAAGCTCGAAATGGGCACTCTCCAATGTCGTACCATCTTGTGATTCCTTAAAAGGAGTAAATAGAACAAACACTTGAAAAACAAATGTGGTTAGCGTTAGTGCAAAACCAAGCATTCAAGAGGTGATTCACCAAACAAGTGTTGTCATCAAGCATAGCATAGGGTGTGACAAAGGATTGTGACATGGCATGTAAGTGTATCAATCGAGCACAAGCAAAAATATCATGGGAACAAGCATGTAACTGTGAGGTAGAGATGCAAATATGTGTGACAAGAGCATAAGCATCCACCTCAAGGTCATAGCAAGCATGCATAAAGCGCTCGACAAATGGTCGATGGTAGGCGTAGGAATCATTCACAACACCAAATAAGATGAGATGTCTAAACACATGGGTCAAGTGCAAGACAATCCAAGCATAATATGCATAGGGTGTAGTGAAGATAGTATGGCACTCAACACAATAGAAAGAGCAATTGTTCATCATGTGTGAGGCAATCAAGTCAAGCATGTAGCAATCAATGGGACATGGCATATGTGAAGTAATGACAGTGTTGCAACCAAACATATGAGAGGAGCAAGTAATCCAAGAATTGGATGCAACACACAAGGTACATATATCATGATGCATGGGAATGTGATAATGGCAAGTCGAAGCAAGATCTCTACTAAGTGCGCAATCAAGTGGTCCAAGATGACCAATAAGTCTCACGGTGTAAGCAACATAAGTAGTATGATCCGCAATATCCATGCTCAAGAAAGATGTCACCTTGAAGGCATGTCCTTGTGCATTCTTCACAATGCCGAAGCACAAACAAGTGCGATGTAGAATCGTCGTGGTAGAAGGTGGTTCGCTCTCAAGAGCTCGAGTGGTCAACTCACGTGAAGTGGAAGTCGACACAAAGTCCAAGTATCCTACACATGCACAAAGCAAAACAAAGAAAGTATGCATGGTAGACAAACGCATCATCCATCATGATGGTTCTCATCCTTTGCACAAAACCATTAGAAGGACAAGTGCATGAATAATATGATGCAACAATGGCGATATTCATGGCACTAGGTATATGGTGCAAAGAGTTAAGACAAGCATGCTTCACAAGAATTATGTCAAAATCTCCAAATATATGCGAGAATGCTATGGGGCAATCTCATGAGCAAGACGAGAATCATTGTTGCACTCAATACATGGCAAATCATCTAGCATGAGGGAGGCAACACATAGAGATATATGACAAGAAGCAATATGAATCATGTGCAAAGCATATAGATGGTTGTCATCAACCGCATGAAATGGTGATGCAACATAAGCAAGCATAGTAATCAAGTCGTGCAAACTAGTGGAGCGAAGATGCAACACACTAGAAGAAATCATGGCAATCATGTCATGTAAACAAATAATAGGCATAGGTAATGCACATGACATATCGCAAGCACGAACACAAAGCAAGATCATTGTGTCATCATAGGCATGGGGCACAAAGCAATCATGGCAATACCAAACAATATCTCCACCACGCTTGCAAATACACATACAAGTACTAGAATCAATCATCATGTGTAATGCAAAGCATGGGTCACAAATGCATGGCAAATGCATAGGAATGGGCATATCATGCAAAGTGAACATGGCAACATGGGCAAAAGATATATAATGGAGAACAACCCATAGCCAAGTGAGGGCCATGTAGAAGAAATGCGTGAAGTCTTTGCGCGAAGAGAGCGGTGGGAAAGTCACTCCATGGGATCCCAAATCATCGTTGCTCTCTAGAGCTCGTTTTGTCAACTCGTGGGATTGCGAGTTTGACAAGTATTCATGGGTACCTACACAAAAGAGACACAAACCAAAGAAATTGTGCGCGTGGTAAATGTACACATCATCCATCATGATGTGTATGTGCACGTGTGAGTTAGCACAAGATAAGCATCGCTCAAAGAAATTTGATGCATGGTATAAGAACATGTCATCCATCATGAAAGAATAGTTATTATGTATGACACGATGGGGACACAAATTGAGAATGCAATTATATGGCACATCAATATCATGTTTATTCATGGGGAGCATATGGTGCACCCAAGTATTGGGATCATGCAATGAATGGGATGAATCAAAATCTCCTAAAATGTATGAGGAAACTATGGGGGTCTCCTCATGAGCAATATCGGAAACATCACATGGAGAAAATGGACAACATCCAAAACAATGCATATCCGAAGCTAGGTGGTCATGGCATGGCATATGAGATAAATGATGCAAAGGAAGCATATCAATATCATCACAAGAAAAACAAATGCCAATAACCATGGGCTTGTCATGTATGCCATATGTGCAAATTGGGTTTATTTTAATGGCATATGCATAGTCACTATGAAGAGATTGCAAATAAGACATATGGTTGATCTCATGCATAGCATATGACAAGTCAAGCGGATTAGCAAACATGATGTGACCTAAAGAATTGTCACAAGAAATCCTATGTAACATGGCATCACAACTAATAGACTCCACATGAGAATCATCATATTCATCATAAATGGGCAAATCATCACATGGGGAAATCATACTAGCATGAAGCATGTCAATAGGGTGATCAACATCATGCAAGCAATCAATGTCAAAATAGTCCACCAGTGGGACGAGAGTATCACCGTCACCTTTGTTACCTTTGTCATTCCACTCAAGTGGTGTAGGTGAGGTGGGGAAGACCAAGTGGTGGTCATCTTCATCTTGATGGAACCATGTGGGGGGTGCATCATAGTCCACCATGGCCATCGTCTTGTCCAAAGGGAGGACGAAGTCGTCAAGAATCGGCGCGTCATCATAACTGGGACCTAGCACCAAATGAGAAGAGACAATAGAGGTAGAGGTCAAGTTGTTAGAAATGCAAATGGCCTCACGAGACCTATCAACTATCTCACTCTCTCTATGTGGTGGTTCACTCACTCCCTCAAAATAGGTGCACTCAAACTCACGTATGGTGGAGTCACTCATCTCACTCAAGTGGTGGGGGTTGTGGCTCTCCTCACATGGGAATTGGGGCAACACATATATGGGGCTAGTGGTGAAGTCACTCTCACTCTCACTATGGTGGCTCAAGTCACTCAAGTCATCGGATGTCGCCGTGGTCGAAGGGAAAATCCCATGTTCAACCGTCTCGTAGTCGTCGTCGTGGATGAAGGCCGAAGATGGCACATCATCGCTCTCGCCTCCTAAGATGGAAGCATCATCCTTGCTCGCCACCTTGTCGCTTGCCTCCAAAGCTTGGTCCTTGAAGGTCTCCGTAGTCGTACTTGTCGCCGCACCATCTTGAAAAAGAGTCAAGGTAGACTCGGCATCATCAATGCCACAAAGAGGGATGGCGGTGAAGTCGCACTTGGGAGCATCGTCTTGGAGCTTGTCGGGCTTGGACATCGTGGTGGTACTAGCCTCATGCTTGTCGTAGAGCTTGGTCTCCACGAAGTTTGCTTGGGGTGGAGAAGCGTTGGCCTTCATGAGTTCTTGTTCCGCCTTGAGAGCACCAATGTAGTAGTCGTCGATGGACTTGTAGTTCTCGAGGAAGATGGTCTTGGAGATGTCGTTGTGCAATCCCATCATGAAGTGGAACTTCATTGGCATGGGGTCGCCCACGGCTCGTCGCAAGGCGATCTTCATCTCCTTGAAGTCTGCGTCGATGGACTTGGATCCTTGGATGGTGTTCTCAATTGGCGTCGAAGTTGTTCCGTGTAGGTTGGAGGCACGAACTCTCGCCGCAAAGCTCTCTTCATCTTGGGCCAACTCATCTCGTAGCACTCCGAAGGTGTGTGAAGCCACCATGTCGAGGCGTAGTCGTGGAAGTTTCTTGTGGCGCACTTCACTTGATCTTCGGGAGGAACTTGATGTAGCTTGAGGTAGTCGTCCATCAAACGCTCCCACTCGAGGTACTCCTCGGGTTCTTGAGTCCCATAGAAAGGAATCTCGTGGTCGATGTCGAGGTCGTAGTAGCTCGTGGAAGTCGCGGACTTGAGCTTGGGAGCTTCTCTTGGCGTAGTGTTGGGGTGCTTGTTGGCGAAGATGCCGAATATCGAAGGCGAAGATGCCTTGAAGTCGCTTGGCGAAGATGCCAAGGAGATGGTGAAGTCGTTGGCGGTTGTTGATGTTGAGCTCTTGACCTTCACGTTCTTGTTGATGATGGTGTCGATGCCGATGTGATGTTGCCGGAGATGGTCGCGCGGAAGGATGTGCTCTTGGCGTCTTCTCGAAGATGAGGAAGATCGCTTGTAGGACTTGATGAGGATTTGATCTCCTCCATTTTAGCTTGCATCTTGGCGTTGGAGTTGTTGTTCGTGGCATCGAACTCGTCGTTGTTGTTGTAGACCGAAGGTGAAATGCCTTGCCTATCCATCACAAGACTCGAGCAAATATGAGTGGGGGAAAGAGAAGAACTTATACCAATGTACCTTGACCGATGTTGAAAATGAATCAAGTTCACTCAAATGCGGACAATGAAATAGCACTATTGGTACCAATCCTTGTCGGTTCTCACACCTACACAAGTAAAGCTTATGGAGGAGCTCGGTGAGGATAGTGGCACAAAAATTTAATGCAAAATGTTAGCAAGAGTCAATAATGTTGAAAGAGATTCACAAATTGCAAGCGAAACAAGTAGACCAATAGCAATATGAGGCACACGGAAACACACACGGATAGATAAATGGGGCCGTGCAACCAAGGAATGAGCTCAAAATGTGGAATCCACCAAAACGCTCGTGTTGCACAACTCAAGAGAGACGCTAGCACGATTGCTCAATAGGCGGATACGACACTTGTGCACAACCTATAAGATGCAAAATGGATAAATTTATATCCCAAGTATGCTATGTATGTATGGTTCCCGGTGTTTCTCACACAATGATCCAAGATGATCAAGTATGATATCATATGATATATTTGATGCTATGGCTATTGCTTACAAGCTCTTTGCTCACTCTCTTTTGCTTAAAAGCTTTATTTATTTATTCTTCTATGTATGGCCACTTTGCACAATGCACAAACCAAGATAGCAATTGTGTATATGCGGGAACAATATTGTGACACAATGGATGATATGATACCAATATGATATGGTATGTATGCAATGGATGGTGTGATCACTAATGTGCACAAGTAACGTTGCCGGCAATACTCAAATGGCTAGTCTCAATAGGCAAATAGCATAAAATGGGATAAGGGTTATCAATGCAATTGCAAGGGAATGTACAATGGTGTCGTCGAGGTTACCGTCCTTTGCGATGATGAGTGGCGGTGTTCTTGATGTAGATACCAAGATGATGGAGACTCGTCCTAAGTAGCGAAACACCTTAGGAAGCGGAAAACCGCGAACTCAAAATCTCAAATGACAAATGTCAAATGGTGGTAGCGGGAATGCGGTGGTGGTTTGCACTTGGCAATGCGGAAGTGGAATGATGGGCTATACACGTGTCGGAGTTGAAGCACGGTCCCTAAGTAGCGAAACACCTTAGGAGACACAAGCCACAACTCAAACAAAATTGGCCACCATCTCATCGAAACATCGGGACACCTTGCCTCTATCAACCGACATGTCCGAATCATGCGCGATATGTTGCGTCGGCGTTTTTTAAGCCCAAAGGGCATTGTGTTGAAGCGAACGGGCGTATGGAGTGATGAATCTTTGTTGCAGCTTGGTCAGCTCCACCATCTTGATTTGGTGGTAGACGGAGTCTGGCGTCGAGGAAGCACAATGAGTCGTGGTCCTGCTGTAGCGCCAATGATTTGATCAATTCGAGGGAGGGGAAGGGATCCTTTGGGCAAGCCTTATTAAGGTGTTTGAAATCAACACATAAGCGGCGGATTTATCCTTCTTTGGTACCATCACCAGGTTCGCTAGCCGGTCCGGATGTTTTATATCTTTGATGAATCCGGCCTCCAAAAGTTTGGCTAGCTCCTCTCCCATGGCCATCTCTTGGGTTCGGAGAAAAGCCAAGAGCTTTGCTTGGTAGCTTGAATCCTTTTAGGATATTTAGGCTGTGCTCGCCCGGTGACGTGGGATTCTGGCATGTCGAAGGGTGCCAGCAAAGATGTCCCGCTTTTCTTGTAGAAATTCTCGTGGTCGGCGTCTACATCGGGTTTTATTGTGCCCCGATGGAGGCCGCCTTTGCAGGTCCGTAGGGTGGACTTGGAATTTGACTATTTCATCCGCTGGTTTAAAAGAGGTGGACTTGGATCTTTTATCAAGTATCACATCGTCGATGTAGGCGGAACCCTCGTGGGCGATCTTTCACGTTGGGCGGATCCTACGGTGAACACGACGAGAACGAGCGGAAGAACAAGAGGAAAACACGGGAAAACGAGAGAGAGATCACTCAACCGACAAGAAAATGATCACACAAGTGCTAGATTATCAAACACATAGAGTGGCACAAGATTCAAGGACAACAAAGGTAAGGATACAAGAGTAGCCGTTCTTCTCCGAGAGGAGGTCTTGATGGGTCCACCCTAGAAGGGGTCTTGAATCTGCTTGGGTATCTTCTCCGTAGAGGTCACGATCTCGAGGAGAAGTAGCCAAGTGGATGAGCAATGGCTCTCTCACCTAAACATGAGCTAATCCAAAGCTAACCTAGAAAGGTGGGGAAGAAAGAGTATATATAGTCTAGGGGCGAATGGGTACAAGGGCTCGACCCCAAACAAAGTCAACACCAGGCGTCGGACGTCCAGGAGGTCACCGGTCGTCCGGAGGCTCGACTTATGGTCCGGACGTCCGGAGGTCTTGGACGTCCGTAGATCCAGTTGAGCGTCGTCGGTCGGACGTCGGGAGGCGGATCGGACGTCCGCTCATTTAGCTCGAGTGCGGGATCGCGGTCGTCCGTTGAAGCTTGTTGTCCGGATCTCGGTACTTGTCGGACGTCCGGAGGCGTCGGTCGTCCGTGTCTTTGGAGAGGTGTCGGACGTCCGGAGTCTTCGATCGTCCGGCATTGAGAGACTCCGCAGCTCCGTCTTTTTCCGTCTTCTCTTCCAGGCTTCCCTCGTGGATGGTGTAGGTGTTCCTTGGCGCTTGCACTCCTCCTCGTCGTCCGTGAAGCTCCGGTCATACCTATGCATGCCCTCGAGTGGAGTGTCAAGTAGTATACCATCCTCGAAGGGGTCAAATGAACACGTGTAAAGGAGAAGATTCACCTTTATGTATGAGAAGTAGAGGTCGCACGTGTCACTTGCCAAACGGTCTCTTGACATGGTGATGACCGTAGGATGCTCTGTATCATCCCCTCCCCCTTGGAAAGGATCCGACCTCGGATCGAAAACCAAATCACCATGGGAAAGAGATGGCGGTGCCGTGTCAAAGTGGTCGATCACCAATCTCTCGTCATCTTGAAGCTCGAAATGGGCACTCTCCAATGTCGTACCATCTTGTGATTCCTTAAAAAGGAGTAAATAGAACAAACACTTGGAAAAACAAATGTGGTTAGCGTTAGTGCAAAACCAAGCATTCAAGAGGTGATTCACCAAACAAGTGTTGTCATCAAGCATAGCATAGGGTGTGACAAAGGATTGTGACATGGCATGTAAGTATATCAATCGAGCACAAGCAAAAATATCATGGGAACAAGCATGTAACTGTGAGGTAGAGATGCAAATATGTGTGACAAGAGCATAAGCATCCACCTCAAGGTCATAGCAAGCATGCATAAAGCGCTCGACAAATGGTCGATGGTAGGCGTAGGAATCATTCACAACACCAAATAAGATGAGATGTCTAAACACATGGGTCAAGTGCAAGACAATCCAAGCATAATATGCATAGGGTGTAGTGAAGATAGTATGGCACTCAACACAATAGAAAGAGCAATTGTTCATCATGTGTGAGGCAATCAAGTCAAGCATGTAGCAATCAATGGGACATGGCATATGTGAAGTAATGACAGTGTTGCAACCAAACATATGAGAGGAGCAAGTAATCCAAGAATTGGATGCAACACACAAGGTACATATATCATGATGCATGGGAATGTGATAATGGCAAGTCGAAGCAAGATCTCTACTAAGTGCGCAATCAAGTGGTCCAAGATGACCAATAAGTCTCACAGTGTAAGCAACACAAGTAGTATGATCCGCAATATCCATGCTCAAGAAAGATGTCACCTTGAAGGCATGTCCTTGTGCATTCTTCACAATGCGAAGCACAAACAAGTGCGATGTAGAATAAATCGTGGTAGAAGGTGGTTCGCTCTCAAGAGCTCAGTGGTCAACTCACGTGAAGTGGAAGTCGACACAAAGTCCAAGTATCCTACACATGCACAAAGCAAAACAAAGAAAGTATGCGCATGGTAGACAAGCGCATCATCCATCATGATGGTTCTCATCCTTTGCACAAAACCATTAGAAGGACAAGTGCATGAATAATATGATGCAACAATGGCGATATTCATGGCACTAGGTATATGGTGCAAAGAGTTAAGACAAGCATGCTTCACAAGAATTATGTCAAAATCTCCAAATATATGCGAGAATGCTATGGGGGCAATCTCATGAGCAAGGCGAGAATCATTGTTGCACTCAATACATGGCAAATCATCTAGCATGAGGAGGCAACACATAGAGATATATGACAAGAAGCAATATGAATCATGTGCAAAGCATATAGATGGTTGTCATCAACCGCATGAAATGGTGATGCAACATAAGCAAGCATAGTAATCAAGTCGTGCAAACTAGTGGGCGAAGATGCAACACACTAGAAGAAATCATGGCAATCATGTCATGTAAACAAATAATAGGCATAGGTAATGCACATGACATATCATAAGCACGAACACAAAGCAAGATCATAGTGTCATCATAGGCATGGGGCACAAAGCAATCATGGCAATACCAAACAATATCTCCACCACGCTTGCAAATACACATACAAGTACTAGAATCAATCATCATGTGTAATGCAAAGCATGGGTCACAAATGCATAGCAAATGCATAGGAATGGGCATATCATGCAAAGTGAACATGGCAACATGGGCAAAAGATATATAATGGAGAACAACCCATAGCCAAGTGAGGGCCATGTAGAAGAAATGCGTGAAGTCTTTGCTTGCGAAGAGAGCGGTGGGAAAGTCACTCCATGGGATCCCAAATCATCGTTGCTCTCTAGAGCTCGTTTTGTCAACTCGTGGGATTGCGAGTTTGACAAGTATTCATGGTACCTACACAAAGAGACACAAACCAAAGAAATTGTGCGGCGTGGTAAATGTACACATCATCCATCATGATGTGTATGTGCACGTGTGAGTTAACACAAGATAAGCATCGCTCAAAGAAATTTGATGCATGGTATAAGAACATGTCATCCATCATGAAAGAATAGTTATTATGTATGACACGATGGGGACACAAATTGAGAATGCAATTATATGGCACATCAATATCATGTTTATTCATGGGGAGCATATGGTGCACACAAGTATTGGGATCATGCAATGAATGGGATGAATCAAAATCTCCTAAAATGTATGAGGAAACTATGGGGGTCTCCTCATGAGCAATATCGGAAACATCACATGGAGAAAATGGACAACATCCAAAACAATGCATATCCGAAGCTAGGTGGTCATGGCATGGCATATGAGATAAATGATGCAAAGGAAGCATATCAATATCATCACAAGAAAAACAAATGCCAATAACCATGGGCTTGTCATGTATGCCATATGTGCAAATTGGGTTTATTTTAATGGCATATGCATAGTCACTATGAAGAGATTGCAAATAAGACATATGGTTGATCTCATGCATAGCATATGACAAGTCAAGCGGATTAGCAAACATGATGTGACCTAAAGAATTGTCACAAGAAATCCTATGTAACATGGCATCACAACTAATAGACTCCACATGAGAATCATCATATTCATCATAAATGGGCAAATCATCACATGGGAAATCATACTAGCATGAAGCATGTCAATAGGGTGATCAACATCATGCAAGCAATCAATGTCAAAATAGTCCACTAGTGGGACGAGAGTATCACCGTCACCTTTGTTACCTTTGTCATTCCACTCAAGTGGTGTAGGTGAGGTGGGGAAGACCAAGTGGTGGTCATCTTCATCTTGATGGAACCATGTGGGGGGTGCATCATAGTCCACCATGGCCATCGTCTTGTCCAAAGGGAGGGCGAAGTCGTCAAGAATCGTGGCGTCATCATAAGCGGGACCTAGCACCAAATGAGAAGACACAATAGAGGTAGAGGTCAAGTTGTTAGAAATGCAAATGGCCTCACGAGACCTATCAACTATCTCACTCTCTCTATGTGGTGGTTCACTCACTCCCTCAAAATAGGTGCACTCAAACTCACGTATGGTGGAGTCACTCATCTCACTCAAGTGGTGGGGTTGTGGCTCTCCTCACATGGGAATTGGGGCAACACATATATGGGGCTAGTGGTGAAGTCACTCTCACTCTCACTATGGTGGCTCAAGTCACTCAAGTCATCGGATGTCGCCGTGGTTGAAGGGAAAATCCCATGTTCAACCGTCTCGTAGTCGTAAATCGTGGATGAAGGCGAAGATGGCACATCATCGCTCTCGCCTCCTAAGATGGAAGCATCATCCTTGCTCGCCACCTTGTCGCTTGCCTCCAAAGCTTGGTCCTTGAAGGTCTCCGTAGTCGTACTTGTCGCCGCACCATCTTGAAAAAGAGTCAAGGTAGACTCGGCATCATCAATGCCACAAAGAGGGATGGCGGTGAAGTCGCACTTGGGAGCATCGTCTTGGAGCTTGTCGGGCTTGGACATCGTGGTGGTACTAGCCTCATGCTTGTCGTAGAGCTTGGTCTCCACGAAGTTTGCTTGGGGTGGAGAAGCGTTGGCCTTCATGAGTTCTTGTTCCGCCTTGAGAGCACCAATGTAGTAGTCGTCGATGGACTTGTAGTTCTCGAGGAAGATGGTCTTGGAGATGTCGTTGTGCAATCCCATCATGAAGTGGAACTTCATTGACATGGAATTAAATCCACGGCTCGTCGTCGCAAGGCGATCTTCATCTCCTTGAAATCTGCGTCGATGGACTTGGATCCTTGGATGGTGTTCTCAATTGGCGTCGAAGTTGTTCCGTGTAGGTTGGAGGCACGAACTCGCCGCAAAGCTCTCTTCATCTTGGGCCAACTCATCTCGTAGCACTCCGAAGGTGTGTGAAGCCACCATGTCGGCGTAGTCGTGGAAGTTTCTTGTGGCGCACTTCACTTGATCTTGGGAGGAACTTGATGTAGCTTGAGGTAGTCGTCCATCAAGCGCTCCCACTCGAGGTACTCCTCGGGTTCTTGAGTCCCATAGAAAGGAATCTCATGGTCGATGTCGAGGTCGTAGTAGCTCGTGGAAGTCGCGGACTTGAGCTTGGGGAGCTTCTCTTGGCGTAGTGTTGGGGTGCTTGTTGGCGAAGATCTAGAATATCGGGCGAAGATGCCTTGAAGTCGCTTGGCGAAGATGCCAAGGAGATGGTGAAGTCGTTGGCGGTTGTTGATGTTGAGCTCTTGACCTTCACGTTCTTGTTGATGATGGTGTCGATGCCGATGTGATGTTGCGGAGATGGTCGCGGAAGGATGTGCTCTTGGCGTCTTCTCGAAGATGAGGAAGATCGCTTGTAGGACTTGATGAGGATTTGATCTCCTCCATTTTAGCTTGCATCTTGGCGTTGGAGTTGTTGTTCGTGGCATCGAACTCGTCGTTGTTGTTGTAGACCGAAGGTGAAATGCCTTGCCTATCCATCACAAGACTCGAGCAAATATGAGTGGGAGAAAGAGAAGAACTTATACCAATGTACCTTGACCGATGTTGAAAATGAATCAAGTTCACTCAAATGCGGACAATGAAATAGCACTATTGGTACCAATCCTTGTCGGTTCTCACACCTACACAAGTAAAGCTTATGGAGGAGCTCGGTGAGGATAGTGGCACAAAATTTAATGCAAAATGTTAGCAAGAGTCAATAATGTTGAAAGAGATTCACAAATTCGCAAGCGAAACAAGTAGACCAATAGCAATATGAGGCACGGAACACACACACGGATAGATAAATGGGGCCGTGCAACCAAGGAATGAGCTCAAAATGTGGAATCCACCAAAAGCGCTCGTGTTGCACAACTCAAGAGAGGCGCTAGCACGATTGCTCAATAGGCGGATCGACACTTGTGCACAACCTATAAGATGCAAAATGGATAAATTTATATCCCAAGTATGCTATGTATGTATGGTTCCGGTGTTTCTCACACAATGATCCAAGATGATCAAGTATGATATCATATGATATATTTGATGCTATGGCTATTGCTTACAAGCTCTTTGCTCACTCTCTTTTGCTTAAAAGCTTTATTTATTTATTTTTCTATGTATGGCCACTTTGCACAATGCACAAACCAAGATAGCAATTGTGTATATCTTGGGAACAATATTGTGACACAATGGATGATATGATACCAATATGATATGGTATGTATGCAATGGATGGTGTGATCACTAATGTGCACAAGTAACGTTATCGGCAATACTCAAATGGCTAGTCTCGATAGGCAAATAACATAAAATGGGATAAGGGGTTATCAATGCAATTGCAAGGGAATGTACAATGGTGTAAATCGAGGTTACCGTCCTTTGCGATGATGAGTGGCGGTGTTCTTGATGTAGATACCAAGATGATGGAGACTCGTCCCTAAGTAGCCGAAACACCTTAGGAAACGGAAAAACCGCGAACTCAAAATCTCAAATGACAAATGTCAAATGGTGGTAGCGGGAATGCGGTGGTGGTTTGCACTTGGCAATGCGGAAGTGGAATGATGGGCTATACACGTGTCGGAGTTGAAGCACGGTCCCTAAGTAGCCGAAACACCTTAGGAGACACAAGCCACAACTCAAACAAAATTGGGTTAAGTTGGGTTGGCGGAAGAGTATGGTGGGCAAGCCTATGCGGAAGTTACGGTGGTGGTGGTGTTTGATGAAGATGCAACCGTCCCTAAGTAGCCTAAACACCTTAGGAGACTCGAATCACAACTCAAACAACCTCAAATGCAAAGGGGAACAAAATTGGTTAGGTTGCGGAAGTCGGTGGTGGCTATGCGGAGGATGTGGTGGAAGCCCTAGGCAAACTTGCCAAATTTTCAAAAATTTTATGGAGCCAAATTGTGGTGGTAGTATTTTTATGGGAAGGGGGATGTCAATAGCTTCAAAACGAGCTAAATAACGTCAAAATCGGAGTTCGGATGAATTAGTTCTGGCGAAACAAAAATCAGCGAAATCTGAAACTACAGAAGTTACGGACGTCCGGAAATGGTGGGACATCCGTAAATCCAGTTCAGGTTAGGGGTTCGGTCGTCCGGAAAAGGTCGGACGTCCGGTCGTTCAAAGGGCTCCGGACGTCAAGTAAAACTCCGATCGTCCGGTGGGTGAAGTCAACTCAAAATTGAGATCCGGGGACGCGATTTTGGGCGGAATTTTGGGATTTTGGGGTCAAAATTGAAGAGATTTCGTGGATGAAAGATGGGAAACTTGGGGAAATGCTAGATCCACTAGAAACCAAGCAAATCCATGGATCAAAATCAACAAAACATCATCAAAACTAACAAAACACAAAAAAATTGGGGCTATTTTGGTGGGGATTTTCGGATTTAGGCAAGAACACAACAAAATCAAGCTAGAAAAAGAGGGTAGGGGCTCCAAAAGCGTGATCAACGTGGCTCATGATACCATATGATGTGAGGAAGAACCCTATGTGGGCGATCTTTCACGTTGGGAGAGAATCCTACGGTGAACACGAAGAACAGCGGAAGAACACGAGGAAATCACGGGAAAAGCGAGAGAGAGATCACTCAACCGACAAGAAAATGATCACACAAGCGCTAGATCGATGAACACATAGAGTGGCACAAGATTCAAGAACAATAAAGGTAAAGATACAAGAGTAGCCGTTCTTCTCCGAGAGGAGGTCTTGATGGGTCCACCCTAGAAGGGGTCTTGAATCCGCTTGGGGATCTTCTCCAAGAGGTCCTGATCTCAGGAGAAGTAGCCAAGTGGATGAGCAATGGCTCTCACCTAAATATGAGCAAATCCAAAGCTAACCTAGAAAGGTGGGGAAGAAAGAGTATATATAGTCTAGGGGCGAAGGGTACAAAGGCTACGGCCCCAAACAAAGTCAACACCAGGCGTCGGACGTCCGGAGGTCACCGGTCGTCCGGAGGCTGTTTATGGTCCGGACGTCCGGAGGTCTTTGACGTCCGTAGATTCAGTTGGGCGTCGTCGGTCGGACGTCCGGAGGCGGTCGGACGTCCGCTCATTTGCTCGAGTGCGGGATCGCGGTCGTCCGTGAGGCCCGGTTGTCGGATCTGGTACTTGTCGGACGTCCGGAGGGCGTCGATCGTCCGTGTCTTTGGAGAGGTGTCGGACGTCCGAGTCTTCGGTTGTCCGACATTGGGGACTCCGCAGCTCCGTCTTTCCGTCTTCTCTTCAGGCTTCCTCGTGGATGGTGTAGGTGTTCCTTGGCGCTTGCACTCCTCCTCGTCGTCCGTGAAGCTCGGTCATACCTATGCATGCCCTCGAGTGGAGTGTCAAGTAGTATACCATCCTCGAAGGGTCAAATGAACGTGTAAAGGAGAAGATTCACCTTTATGTATGAGAAGTAGAGTCGCACGTGTCACTTGCCAAACGGACTCTTGACATGGTGATGACCGTAGGATGCTCTGTATCATCGTCCCTGTTCACCGTGGAGCGCATCGCGGTGAGTTCCTCGGCCGCTAGGGCTTCGGATAGTGCCTCGAGGGCTAGTGCGGCCGTCTTATTTTCGGTAGCTGGAGTGCTATGTTTGGATCACTAGCGAGTGATGATTCCGCTGGGACCGAGCATTTTAAGCTTCATGTACCCATAATGGGGTATAGCTTGAAAATTGTGAATGCCTCTCGTCCTAATAAAGCATGGTATCCGCTGTTGAACGGGGCCACTTGAAATGTGACCTCCTCGGACTGTAATTGTCCGCGAGCGAACACTACGCCCGGCGTGATTTTTCCCTGTGCAGCATGCTTCCCTACCGAGGATTATTCCTCCAAAGATTGTCGCTCGCTTAATGCGGTTCCATCTATTTCCATTTTCATAGGGTTTCCTCATAGATGAGGTTTAGTCATTGCCGCCATCCATGAGTACCTTAGTAAGGCTAAAGCCGTCTACTATCGGGCTGAGGACCAATGCGGTGGTGCCCGGCAATTCGGAATTTAGGTTAAATCCTTGGCATTGAAGGTAATAGCTGTGTCACTTCATGGATTTATTGTTGCTACTTGGTAGACTTCGCAAGGTTGTGGAGTTGTCGTTTTAGCATGTTATTTGATGTGAAAGTCTCAAGACCAATTAACTATTACCGTGACTTGGTGTTCTTTGGCTGGGATTCAAGCTAGAAGCTCTTCGCCACTTTTGGCCACCTGCCGTAGTATCCAACATGCTCAAGGCTATGAGTTGGAGTGGCGCCTCGTGCTATGAATTTTGCAGGTCCGCTTAGCCAACCCTCAAAGACGTTCCGCACTTTAGGGGGTTTTGGTTTTTGGTATTCAACCCAGGTGCTTGATAATGATGCACCCTTTTGTTTCGGACTAGGGATGTATTGGGGCGGATTATCCCAAAATTTACTTTCGGTTTTCGAGCGCTCTCCATCGCAAGATTTTTTGTACGATGGTCACCAAGTCGTAAAAGCGTGTAATTTCGCGATGACTTATGGCGCTTAGGATTCCCTTGTCCGTGCAATTATTGCAGAAGATTGGTATTGCGTCCTCCTCTCGGCGAGTCCTTTATCCTGCTCATAACTGTGGAGGAATCGCCCAAGAATGATGTCTTGCTTCAGCGGGCTCTTGCCAATTCGAGAGAGATCGCTAATGTTTGGGTGGCGGTGGCACTAAATCCGAACCCTTCCAATTTAGGACTCAAGGGCGGAAGTTTCGAACTCGGAAGCTTGGATTTTTAGTGCTATCCAATGAGTCCGACCCGCCGCCGACTTTAAGTTCGTGGCTTGATCGACATCCGCCCCTCCGCAGAATCCGCATGGAGGGATCGGGAACCGGACGTAGCTAGTCCTTAAGATAGGAGAAGAGTCGCCGCATTGCTCCTCTATCACAGCAACATGATGGGTAGCCCGGGAGAGTTGATCTCTCGGATCGGTTTTAGGCCCGATTCGGTCGTGTCTGTGGCGATTCTAGATGGCGATGCGATCCAAGAGCTCGCTTACGGAGGAGAGCTTGATTGACCTAACTGCTTGGCAAGTTCAATCGACATGGAGATTGGTTTTGATGACTGAGAGGTCATCGTCGGTATGACGACGGCGAACTAGCGGTCATGAGAAACCGCCTAGTCAAGAGTCGACCCGATGGCCAAGGCTTTTTTGGCGATGGCCGTCTTTAAAAGCGAGATGAGGCATCCTACCGATGGCGACGGCACGCAGGAACTCTCAATGAAAGCACCAATGTCGGTGTCAAAACCGCGGATCTCGGTAGGGGGTACCGAATCGCAAGCGCCTAGGCGGATGGTAACAGGAGACAAGAGACACGATGTTTTTACCAGTGTTCGGGCCTCTCGATGGAGGTAATACCCTACTCGCTTAATTAATATTGATGATATGGGTAGTACAAGAGTAGATCTACCACGAGATCAAGGAGGCTAAACCCTAGAAGCTAGCCTATGGTATGATTGTTGTTCGCCCCACGGACTAAAACCCTCTGGTTTATATAGACACCGGATAGGTTAGGGTTACACAGTAGTCGGTTACAATGGTAGGAGATCTACATATCCGATCGCCAAGCTTGCCTTCGCGCCAAGGAAAGTCCCATCCGGACACGGGATGAAGTCTTCAATCTTTTATCTTCATAGTCTTGGAGTCCGGCCGTGACGATAGTCCGGCTATCCGGACACCCCCTAGTCCGGGACTCCCTCAGTCGCCCTCAACTTCCCGCAACTGCCGCAACCATGCACACGCCCATGACCAAGCGTACGATGTGCACAACCCCCATGTCTTCATAGCCATCATGCACGTCCACTACTGCCTCCATGCCCTATAAATACCCCTCACCTCCCTCCGCGAAAGCCCCAACACCGTGACAGACATCGTCGTCAAGCTGCCTCGCCACGACCCCACCTTTGTTGCTCTGTCCTAGAAACTTTGTGATGCAGAGCATCCGACGATCATCCCCATGTACACTCGAGCCTACGCCATTGGACCTAAGGTGAATTCGCTCCTTTACGAATCTTCCCTTTCCGCATGTAAGACATGGATGCTACTTCAAGCGCGGACCTTGTGCATACTCAGGTACACCCGAGGAGACCATGGAGAGCCCAAGGACCAAGGCCAAACGTGCGCGGAAGCGAAGGAAGGAGAAGGAAGAAGAGCCTACATAGCTGACTGCGGACATCCGCCCCAGCCGGACATCCGCCCAGCCAGCACATCCGCCCTTGCCCCGAAATCCGCATCGGCTATCCGAAAACACCGAAAAGGACCAGCGAGCCCGGACATCCGCTCTTCCTGAAGCCCCGGACATCCGCCCTTCGCCCGAAATCCGCCCCTCCATCATCGAACGATCCGAAGACCCAGGCCAGCCGGACATCCAGCCTCCCAGCCGGACATCCGCCCATCGCTCAACATCCGCCACCCTGCACAGAGTGTAACGGGCCACCGCCCATGTACCCCTTCACTTCATCCCCAACTTGTACTACGACTATATATACTCCTCCACCTCCTCCTAGTTAGGGTTAGCGTTGATTTAGCTCAAGTTAGAGATAGAGCTTCGCTCATCCATCGGATCTCCTCCTCGTGAGAGACCGCAGCCTCTTCGGAGAAGATCCTATCGGATTCAAGACCCCTCGTGGGAAGATCCCTTGTGGATTCAAGCCCTCCTCATGGAGAAGAACGGTTCCTTTGTATCCTCTACCTTTGTTGACTTTGGATCTCGTGTATCTCTTTGTGTTCTTTGATCTAGCATCTGTGTGACCGATTCCTTGTTGGTTGAGTGTTTTCCCTCGTTCCTCCCCGTGATTTCCTCGTGTTCTTCCGCTTTCGTTCTTCGTGTCTCCCCGTAGGATCCACTCCAAACGTGAAAGATCGACGCTATAGGGTTCCACCCTACATCATCTTGGTATCATGAGCCACGCTGATCACGTTTTTGGAGCCCCTACCCCGTGTTTTCTAGCTTGATTTTGTTGATTTCGTCCTAAACCGAAAATCCCCACCAAAAATAGCCTCAATTTTTTTGTGATTTGTTAGTTTTGATGATGTTTTGTTGATTTTGATCCATGGATTTGCTTGGTTTCGAGTGGATCTAGCATTTCCCAAGTTTCCCACTTTCCATCCACGAAATCTCCAAATTTGACCTTGAAATCATCAATTTCGCCTCAATTCAAAAATTTCGCCCCAAACGAGATCTCGATTAAATCAGGGGCCGACATCCGACCTCAGCCGGACATCCGCCATCCGGCGGACATCCGGCCCCAAGCCGACATCCGCTCTGGAGCATAAATCTGCTCGGTTCGGACAGACACCCCGAAATCTGGCTCCACCCGGACATCCGACCCCGGGATTTCAGATTTTCCCGTTTCACCGTTTTGTCCATAACTAATTCATCCGGAGTCTGTTTTTGACGTTCTTTAGCTCGTTTTGAAGCTATTGACATCCCCCATCCCATAAAAATACTACCACCACCATTTGAATCCATCAAATTTTCGGAACTTTGACATCTTTGCCTAGGCCTTCCACCACATCCTCCACATAACCACCACCGACTTCCGCAACCTAACCAATTTTGTTCCCCTTTGCATTTGAGGTTGTTTGAGTTGTGATTCGAGTCTCCTAAGGTGTTTAGGCTACTTAGGGACGGTTGCATCTTCATCAACCACCGCCACCACCATAACTTCCGTGATAGGCTTGCCCACCATACACTTCAACCACCTCAACTTAACCCAATAGTTGTTTGAGCTTGTTTGAGTTGTGGCTTGTGTCTCTAAGGTGTTTCGCTACTTAGGGACGGCGACTTCAACTCCGACACGTGTATAGCCCATCATTCCACTTCCGCATTGCCAAGTGCAAACCACCACCGCATTCCGCTACCACCATTTTGACATTTGACGCTTGAGATTTTGAGTTCGCGGTTTTCCGCTTCCTAAGGTGTTTCGCCACTTAGGGACGAGTCTCCATCATCTTGGTATCTACATCAAGAACACCGCTACTCATCATCGCGGACGGTAACCTCCATATCATCTTGGTATCGTGGTATCCTCCATTGTATATTCCCTTGCCATTGCATTGTTAACCCATAGCCTTACTTTTATGTTATTTGCCTATCGAGACTAGCCATTTGAGTATTGCCGTCAACGTTACTTGTGCACATTAGTGATCATACTTCCCATAGCATATATACCATATCATTGTGGTGCATATATTGGTATCATATCTTGTGTCACAACACACAATTGCTATCTTGGTTTGTGCATTGTGCAAAGTGGCCATAGAAAAAAAAAGCTTTTAAGCAAAAGAAAGAGAGCAAAGAAGCTTGTAAGCAAGTGCCATAGCATCATACCACATTGCATATAAGATTGTCATATCCGATCATCTTGGATCATCTTGAGAGAAACACCGGGAACCATACATACATAGCATACTTGGGATAGAAGTTTATCCATTTTGCATCTTATAGGTTGTGCACAAGTGTCGTATCCGCCTATTGAGCAATCGTGCTAGCGTCTCTCTTGAGTTGTGCAACATGAGCGTTTTCCGTGGATTCCACATTTTGTGCTCATTCCTTGGTTGCACGACCCCATTTATCTATCCATGTGTGTGTTTCCGTGTGTGATGAGGACATCAATACCATTGTTACACCCACAGCCCCTACTGCTACATATATGGGACCAATTACTAGAGCTCGCGCACGCCAATTAAATTATCAGGTACTTTCGTTTCTTGGTAATGATTCTAATGTTCATGAGAATATGATGCTGCCTAAATTGGATACATTTGTTTTGCTTACAAATGAAGGCCCTAGCTTGGAGAAGGATGGACATTGGAGCAAGAACAAGCATGAAGATAATGCCATGCGCAAGGGGAACAAGAACGGAGTCACAAGTGATGATTTCAGGACTTTGAAGCCACCATAATGGGTGCATGAAGCCTTGGACGAAATATACAAGATGCTACTTCATAAATGTCGTCTCGAGGCTATTCTAGGTGATGCGTCACCTTATTAGTGGGCCAGGCCCATGTAATTTTGAAATACACAAGTATAGGCTATTTTTAAAGTCCGTATGTGTGGGGAAACAAGAGATAGGGCTGATTTCGGACCCCTCCACCAAGGGCCACGAAATTCCCCCCTCTTCCTCCATATATACAGCCCTTAGGGCACCGTTTAGACCTTGGGTTTTGTTTAGATTAAAAGTTCGCCATAGCTGCAACTTCTGCATTTCGCTTTGTGTTCAACGACTGCATAAAGCGCCACAGAACCCCACCTTGATCAATAAATCTTTCATCTTATATTCGCAATATCCAGATTGCAATCTCAGTTTCTTGCTTGTTCTTCGCTTGCTCGCAGGAAGCAGACCCTCGTGGTCGAGTTGATCGTGTTCTAGCGTGGTCAATAACCTCTCGGAGTTGGTTTAGCGATTGCTAAGGCGCGACGCCCTCAAGACGTTCGTAGTCGGATCGTCAAAGTCGATTTCCTCCAAAGCGAAA
>JAHIAM010000420.1:0-79528 GCA_021605205.1 Aegilops longissima
TTGTGCGCCTTATGCATCATGTGCTTCGTCCTTATATTGGAGTCTTTGTTGTGGTTTACTTTGATGATATTCTTGTGTTTAGCAAAACCATGAAAGACCACATCAATCATGTAAAATCTGTGTTGCAAACTCTTCGCAAGGAAAGCCTTTATGCAAACTTGAAAAAATGCACTTTTGGAGTTGACAAAGTGGTTTTCTTGGGTTTTGTTGTATCCTCCAAGGGTGTCCATGTTGATGAATCTAAAATTGAAGCAATTAAAACTTGGCCCCAACCCACCAATTTGCAACAAGTGCGAAGTTTTCTTGGTCTTGCGGGTTTCTATCGTCGCTTTGTCAAAGATTTTAGCACAATTGCCGCTCCTTTGCATGCCTTGAGTAAGAAGAATACTCCCTTTGTTTGGGGAACTTTGCAATCAACCGCTTTTTATGAGCTCAAGTCTTTGCTTACTCATGCTCCGATTCTTGCTTTGCCCAATTTTGACAAAATTTTGAGGTTCATTGTGATGCAAGTGGTACCGAATTGGCGGAGTTTTGATGCAAGAAAACGAGCCATTGCTTATTTTAGTGAAAACTATCCGTGCTCAACTTAATTATCCCATCTATGACAAAGAATTATATGCTTTAGTGCGTGTGCTACATGTTTGGGAACATTATCTTAGACCTCATGAGTTTGTCATCCATACCGATCATGAAACGCTTAAATACCTCAAAGGTCAAACTAAATTAAACAAGCGTCATGCAAAATGGAGTGAATTTATTGAATCTTTTCCTTATGTGATCAAATACATTAAGGGTAAAGAAAATGTAGTTGCCGACCCGCTTTCACGCATATGCATGCTTATCACTCAACTTGAGTTGAATGTTATTGGTTTTGAACATATAAAAGACTTGTATGAGCATGATCCATCTTTTGCTTCTCCTTATGCCAAGTGTTTGACACATACTTCTTGGGAAAAATATTACATCAAGGATGGTTATCTTATGAGAGCTAACAAACTATGCATTCCCGAGTCTTCTCTTCGTTTGCTCCTTTCGCAAGAGGCTCATGGACGCGGACTCATGGGACACTTTGCACGCGACAAGACATTCGCCACCCTCTCCAAGAACTACTTTTGGCCCAAGATGTTTCGTGATGTCTCACGCTTCACCAACCGTTGCTCTACATGTCGCAAAGCTAAGTCAAAAGCTCAATCCCATGGTCTTTACATGCCTCTTCCTATTCCTTATCAACCTTGGGAAGACATTAGCATGGATTTTGTACTTGGTTTGCCTAGAACTCAAAATGGAAAGGATTACTTGTTTGTTGTTGTGGATAGATTTTCTAAGATGGCACATTTCATTCCTTGCAACAAGATAGACGATGCTTCACATGTTGCAAATCTCTTTTGTAGGGAAATCTTGCGACTCCATGGAGTACCAAAGACAATCGTCTCCGATCGTGACGTCAAGTTCTTGAGTTACTTTTGGAAGACCCTATGCGCCAAGCTCGGAATCAAGCTATTGTTCTCATCCGCATACCACCCTCAAACCGACGGCCAAACGGAGGTGACGAACCGCACACTATCCACTCTACTCCGTGTCTTGATCAAGAAGAACATCAAGGAGTGGGAAGAATGTCTACCCATCGCCGAGTACGCCTACAACCGTGCAAGACATTCGACTACCGGCAAGTCCCCCTTCGAGGTCGTCTACGGCTTCAACCCGTTGTCACCATTGGACATTCTACCTCTTCCTCTACAAGAGCGCACCAACATGGATGCTAGTGCACGGGCAAGCTACATCAAGAAGATGCATGAGGATACAAGACATGCCATCGAGCGACAAGTCCAACGACTAACGACCAAGATCAACGTCAACAAGAAACCCATGGTCTTCAACATTGGTGATCTAGTATGGCTACACCTTCGCAAGGACCGCTTCCCCAAAGAACGCAAGTCCAAGCTTCTACCTCGAGCCGATGGACCTTTCAAGGTGATAGCACGCTACAATGACAACGCCTACAAGATCGACATACCTCGAGACAAGTACAATGTGAGCGACATCTTCAACGTCAAGGACCTTGCGCCATACCATGGACATGAAGATCTTGATCCAAGGTCGGATCCTTCCCAAGGGGGGGAGATGATGCGGAGCATCCTTCGCTCATCCCCATGGACGTGTCTACATCTTCCTCAACACCATTTGGGCCCACGACAAGAGCTAGAGCCAAGGCTATCGAAGATAAGGTGAACTCGCTCCTTTCCGAGCTTCCTCTCTCTACTCACGAGACTTGGCTACTATCTCATATGGACACTTTGTGTGTGATCAGGTACCTGGAGGAAAGCCAAGGTGCATCTACATCCAGTGGATAAGGAGACGAAGCTACCAACCGTAAAGGACAAGAAGAAGAGCTACCGGAGAAAACTCCAGCCACCGGACGACCGGTAGGGACCGGACGTCCGGCACCTGAAGCCCCAGCCAGCGGACGTCCGGCCCGGACCGGACGACCGGCCACACCCTCACAGCGAGCGGACGTCCGGCCGCCGCCCGGACGATCGCCCTCAAGACCCGAGCGGATCTACGGAAGACCGTGCCACCGACGACGGGCGACCGGACGACCGGCCACCAGCGGACGTCCGGTGCCCCTGGACCCGAACCGAATCAGCACAAGCCCGAAGAAACCGGACGACCGGCGCCCTTCACCGAACTGATCCAGCGGACGTCCGGCGCCACCGGACGACCGGTCCCTCCTGAGCCATCGGACGTCCGTCCCCAAATAACGTCCCGTACTGTCACAAGATAGCCGGGCGAAGCCCATGTACCCCTTCACTTCGCCCCCTTTTTCACCAAGACTATAAATAGAACCCCTCCTCCTCCAAGAGGGGCTAGCTTGGGATTAGCTCATATTTTGGTGTGAGAGCCTTTGCTCATCCACTTAGCTACTTCTCCTCGGAGATCAGGACCTCTACGGAGAAGATCCCCCAAGCGGATTCAAGACCCCCTTCTAGGGTGGACCCCATCAAGACCTCCTCCCGGAGAAGAACGGCTACTCGTGTATCCTTACCTTTGTTGTTCTTGAATCTTGTGCCACTCTATGTGATCGATAATCTAGCACTTGTGTGATTGATCTCTTGTCGGTTGAGTGACTTCTCTCTCGTTTTCCCCGTGTTTTCCCTCTTGTTCTTCCACGTGTTCTTCGTGATTCACCGTAGGATCCGCTCCAACGTGAAAGATCATCCACATAGGGTTACGCCCTACATCAATATGCCATTAAAATAAACCCAATTTGCACATATGGCATAGATGATAAGCCCATGGTTATTGGCATTTGTTTTTCTTGTGATGATATTGCCATGCTTCCTTTACATGATTTGCGCAATTCGTCTACTATGTCATGCCATGATCACATTGTTCCGAATATGCATTGTTTTGGATGTTGTCGATATTCTCCATGTGATGTTTCCATTAATGCTCATGAGGAGACCCCCATAGTTTCCTCATACATATTAGGAGATTTTGATGCATCTCATACTTTGCATGATCCCCATAATTGCGTGAACCATATGCATTCCATGAATAACAATCCTCTAGATATTTCTCATGATGCATTACACAATTTGAGTCTCCATTATGCTATACATAACAACAAACCTATCATGATGGATGACATGTTTCTATATCACGCATCTCATTTATTTGAGCATTGGATATTTTGTACTAACCGACACATGCATGTGCGCATCATGATGGATGATGTGTACATATATCATGCACACACAATTTTTCCTTTGTCTTTGTTTTGTGTAGGTATGCAGACGATACTCGCCAACATCTCAATCCCAAGAGTTGTTAAACGAGCTCTTGAGAGCAACGATGCTTTGGGATCCCGTGGCCTATCCTTACCACCGTTCCCTTGGCGCAAGGACGCAGATCTCTTCTACTTGGCTCTCACACGGCTATGGGCTATTTACCACTTGTCACCTTATGCTCATTTTACCGTGTTCACATTGCATGCTATGCTTGCTTCTATGCCTTTGCCATGCAATTGTGACCCTTGCTTGCATATACCCATGATTCACCATTATGCTACTTCTATGTGTATTTGCATGCTTGGTGGAGATCCTTGTTGCTTTTGCCATGTTTATCATGTGCCCCATGCTATTGATGCTTGTTGTGTTGGGAGAGTCATGATGCCCCATTGCTATTTACATATGGTCTCTCGCCAATACATTGATGACATTTTCCTCATATCTTGCTTTCATGCTTGTGCTATGTCATGTGAATTATTCATGCACACTATTTGCACCAATGACATGCTTGCCATGATTCCTTCTAGTACGTTGCATCTTCGCACTACTAGCTTGCTTGACTTGATCTCTATGATTGCTAGCTATGTTGCATCACCCATGTTCCACTATCACTTGCTTTCTTGGGTTGATGACATATATGTTCATGCCTCTCGCATGATATATCTTGTGTATTGTCGCTTGCCTCCTATAGTTGCCTATATGCTTAATGACCTTGGAGACTTGGACACTTCACTTGTGATGCATGCTTGTTTGATTGAGCCTATTGCATTTGGTTGTTCTTGCATCATATGCCTCCATACTATGACACGCTCCCTTGTACTTTCTTATGATGAGCACGATGCATACACTTGTTGGGTATCTTACCACTCGAATGATAGGTTTTGCACTTTCGCTAACCTCATTTGTTTTTTCGAGTGTTTGTCATGTTCTTTCATTTTGGAGGTTTCACAAGGCGATGCCGTTATGCGACAACTTGGTCATGCGAAGGCATACACGATGTGCAACACCAACATTTGCGAGAATCCACTAACGGTGAACTCCTTCCCTTTGAGCCATTCTCAAGTTTGCATATTGGATGGGTCATTCTTTCATTGTTGTTTCCTTCTTATTGTCCACATGATACATCTATTGGATGGAGGATCGACATTGGAGATTGGCTCTATGGACCTTCACATTTGATAGAGGCAAAGGTGTCCCGATGTTTCGATGAGATGGTGGCTATCGTTTCTGTGGGAGTCGACCTTGACGATCCGACTACGATCGTGCGAGACGTCGCGCCTTAGCAATCGCTAAACCAACTTCCGAGGGTTATTGACCACGCCGAGCACGATCAACGACCACGAGGGCCTGTTTCCTGCGAGCAAACGAAGAACAAGCAAGAAACTGAGATTGCAATCTGGATATTGCGAATATAAGATGAAAGCTTTATTGATCAAGGTGGGGTTTCGTGGACGCTTTGTGCGGTCGTTGAACACAAACGGCACGCAAGTTGCAGCTATGGCGAACTTTTAATCTAAACAAAACCCAAGGTCTAAACGGTGCCCTAAGGGCTGTATATATGGAGGAAGAGGGGGAATTTCGTGGCCCTTGGTGGAGGGGTCCAAATCAACCCTAACTCTTGTTCCCCACACATACGGACTCTAAAACAGCCTATACTTAAGTATTTCGAAATTACATGGGCCTGACCCAATAATAAGGTGACGAGCACCTAGAATAGCCTATGGACGAATATTATGAAGTGGCATCTTGTATATTTCGTCCAAGGCCTCATGCACTCATTAGGGTGGCTTCAAAGTCCTGGAATCATCACTTGTAACTCCGTTTGTTCCCCTTGCGCATGCCAACATCTCCATGCTTGAACTTGCTCCAAGGTTCATCTTTCTTGTCCATGGTAGGCCCTTCATTTGTAAGCAAAACAAATGTATCCAATTTAGGCAGCATCATATTCTCATGAACATTAGAATCGTTACCCGAAACGAAAGTACACGATAATTCAATTGGCGCGCGAGCTCGAGTAATTGGTCCAGTATGTATAGCAGCAGGGGCTGTGGGTGTAACAATGGTATTGATGTCCTCATCATCCTCCCCTTCTTGAAATGAAGTCGTCCTCGACGGAAACTCATCTTCCTCACCCAAATAAGGCTTCAAATCTGCAATATTAAAAGTGGGACTAACCCCAAAATCTGCGGGCAACTCAAGTTTATATGCATTATCATTTATTTTCTCTAACACCTTAAATGGACCATCAAGACGTGGCATTAGCTTTGATTTATGCAAATTAGGAAACCTATCCACGCATAAATGTAACCAAACAAGATCTCCGGTGCAAAGACAACATGTTTTCTACCCTTATCTCCACAAGTTTATATTTAGCATTCATACGCTCAATGTTTTCCTTAGTTAACTCATGCATTTTTAAAATCAATTCAGCACGTTCTTTAGCATCAAAATTAACCTTCTCCAAGATGGAAGAGGCAACAAATCAATAGGTGCACGAGGAAGGAAGCCATACACAATTTCAAAAGGGCACATCTTAGTAGTAGAATGCAATGAACGATTATAAGCAAATTCAATATGAGGCAAGCATTCTTCCCACATTTTCTTATTATTCTTCAAAACAGCCCTAAGCATAGTAGACAATGTTCTATTGACTACTTCAGTTTGTCCATCGGTTTGGGGTGACAAGTAGTACTAAAAGCAGTTTAGTCCCCAACTTAGCCCATAAACATCTCCAAAAGTGGCTAAGAAATTTAGTATCACGATCTGAAACAATAGTATTTGGCACACCATGCAAGCTTAATAATTTCACGAAAGAACAAATCAGCAACATTAACAAAGATCATCGCTTTTATGACATGGTATAAAGTGTGCCATTTTCGAGAATCTATCCACGACAACAAATATGCTATCCTCCCTTCTTTGTTCGAGGTAAACCTAAAACAAAGTCCATAGATATATCCTCCCAAGGAACACTAGGCACGAGCAAAGGCATATATAAACCATGAGGATTGAGTCGTGACTTAGCTTTTTGACATGTAGTGCAGCGAGCTACAAAACGCTCAACATCCCGCCTCATCTTTGGCCAAAAGAAATGTGTAGCAAGTATATCCTCCGCCTTCTTCACGCCAAAGTGTCCCATTAATCCTCCTCCATGCGCCTCCTGCAACAACAAAAGACTAACAGAGCTAGCAGGAATGCATAGCTTGTTAGCGAACACAAAACCATCATTAATAACGAACTTGTTCCATGTTCTTCCTCTTTACAATTCTGCATTACATCTTTAAAATCAGCATCATGCACATATTGATCTTTGATGGTCTCCAAACCAAATATTTTGAAGTCAAGTTGTGAAAGCATAGTATAGCGACGAGACAAAGCATCAGCAATAACATTTTCTTTACCCTTCTTGTGTTTAATGACATAAGGGAAAGTCTCAATGAATTCAACCCATTTAGCATGTCTACGATTCAGTTTAGCTTGACTTTTAATATGTTTCAAAGATTCATGATCGAATGTATAACAAATTCTTTGGGCCATAAATAATGTTGCCATGTCTCTAAAGTCCGAACAAGAGCATATAATTCTTTGTCATAAGTAGAATAGTTCAGACTAGGCCCACTCAATTTTTCGAAAAGTATGCAACAGGTTTGCCATCTTGTAATAACACACCTCCTAATCCAATTCCACTAGCATCACATTCAAGCTCAAAAGTCTTATTAAAGTCGGAAGTTGGAGTAAAGGAGCATGTGTCAACTTATCTTTCAATACCGTGAAGGCTTCTTCCCGTGCGGTACCCCAAACAAAAGGCACATCCTTCTTTGTAAGCTCATTGAGAGGTGCAGCAATGGTGCTAAAGTCTCTCACAAAACGCCTATAGAAACCAGCGAGTCCAAGAAAACTCCTCACTTGTGTGACCGTTTTGGGCTGCGGCCAACTCTCAATAGCTTCAATCTTGGCTTTATCAACTTCAATTCCTCGTGGAGTAACAACATAGCCAAGAAAAGATACTCGGTCGGTGCAAAAGGTGCACTTCCCAAGGTTACCAAACAAACGTGCATCACGAGAGCATTAAAAACAGCACGTAAATGTTCCAAATGTTCTTCCAAAGATTTGCTATAAATCAGTATATCATCAAAGTAAACTACCACAAATCGTCCAATGAAAGCACACGAAACTTCGCTCATTAATCTCATGAAAGTACTAGGTGCATTAGTTAACCCAAAAGGCATGACTAACCACTCATATAATCCAAACTTAGTTTTAAATGCTGTTTTCCATTCATCTCCCAATTTCATACGAATTTGATGGTATCCACTACGCAAATCAACTTTGGAGAATATTGTAGAGCCACTCAATTCATCAAGCATATCATCTAGCCTAGGAATAGGATGACGATAACGAATAGTAATATTATTAATGCCTCTACAATCAACACACATACGCCGACGTACCATCCTTTTTAGGCACTAGTATAATAGGAACAGCACAAGGACTAAGAGATTCGCGATATAACCTTTGTCGAGCAGCTCCTGTACTTGACGATAATCTCCTTCGTCTCCTCCGGATTGGTACGGTATGGTGCGCGGTTGGTAGCGATGCACCGAATTAAGTCAATTTGATGCTCAATCCTCGAATAGGTGGTAATCCGGTGGCACGCCTTGTGGGAAGACGTCGTGAACTCTGCAAAATGTTAGTGACAGAGGGGCAAAGAGGAAGGCACGTCCTCGAATGAAAATAATGCCTCTTTGCACACAAAAGCATAGCAAACAGATTTGCTAGAATCTAGCTCATCAATATCAGATTTGGTGGCAAATAAACATGCACTTTTCAGTTTAATTTCGAAGCAACATTAGATGGTTTATTATTAGGCTTCATTTGTTGCTCAAATTCTTTTGCCACAATCTGATTTTCACTCTTATTTTTCTCCTGTTTTGCTTTATTAGCTCTATTAATATCATCTTTCAAAATGGAATCAGAGTCATAGGAAGCAAAGTAATATTTTTATCCTTGTGAACAAGAGTATACTGATTGTTTCTACCATGGTGTACAGAATTTTTATCAAATTGCCATGGTCTACCAAGTAATAAGGAACATGCTTGCATAGGTACCACATCACAATCAACATAATCAGCATATGTAGAGATACTAAAATGCACACTAACAAGACGTGTTACCTTAACCTTGCCGCTGTTGTTGAACCATTGGATGTAGTAAGGATGTGGATGTGGTCTTGTGGTGAGAGAAAGCTTCTCCACCATATCCATGCTAGCCAAGTTGTTGCAGCTCCTCCATCTATGATGACGCTGAATAGAACGTTCCTTCACAACGCCTTTGTATGGAACAAGTTATGCCTCTGATTTTGCTCAGCTTGTGTAACCTGCACACTCAAAACACGTTGAGCAACTAAACATTCATACTGTCAAGATCTTCAAACAGCCATGTATTGCGCCTCGGGATCAGAATCATCTCCACCGTGTTCTTCATGTGTAATAAGAGCCAAAGTCTCTTCATCATAGTCACTAGCGACTCATACCCACCATCCTCAAGAGCAATCATCACACGCTGAGATTGGCATTCTCTCATAAAATGTCCTCTTCCCTTACAACGACGACAAATAATATCACTTGTGTGCCCTGCTGACGCCATGGAAGAAGAAGAGCTCTGTAGGCCCAGGCGGTGTACGCTTGGCGAGATAGTGGTGGTTGTGCCTGCTTTCTTGTATCACGGTTGGAGGTGGCAGCCGGCGGAGGTGCCGGTGTAGTAGAACGTGTGGAAGTAGATGATGCACGTGGTGTCCATGATGAAGGTCGACCTGCAGAAAAGTTAGTCCGCGCCAAGGCTTGTCGATCCTGCACTTCACGTTCAGCTTTACAAGCAAGATGGAATAATCGAGTGATATTATTATAATCCTTGTAGTCTAGAATGGTCTGAATCTCTCTATTTAATCCACCCAGAAAACGTGCAAGCATAGCTTCATTCTCCTCAACAATACCACATCTAATCAATGCCACATCTACCGAATTTTTTCCTTGTCTTAAGCGCTGCAATTTTTGAAGTAATTCACGCTGATAATATGGTGGAACCCAACGAGTACGCATAGCAGTTTTCAAAGCAGCCCAAGTAGCTGGAACAGGATATAATCTACAATGTTCAGACCACCAAACACATGCAAAGCTAGTGAAAGCACAAACAGCAGCAGGAACACGTCTCTCCTCAGGATATTGTAAACATGTAAATCGTTGTTCAGTTTCTAATTCCCAAGTAAGATATATATCAGGAACATATCTACCCTCAAATGGTGGAATATTCAATTTCAGTTTAGGGAGATGGTCATGATCTCGTACCTGAAGGGGAGCCCGAACATTGCCATTATTTGCATGTGGACGACCTGGTGGTTGTGGTGCTGGTGGTTGCACGAGTTCGATGTTGATCAACCTCATCCTCGTAAGCTCTCACATAATCATCCTCCCCCCGCAGCAGCAGGAGCCATGTATATCAACAGCAGCACCAGCAGCTTGGCCAGGTGAAGAGGGACACGGAAGCTCGGCGGAGGGCTGTTTGCGATGTGGAGGTAGTCCGTGTTGTTGTAGTAGAGGTGCGTTAGGTGCAGCCGGTGGTGGTGGTGGTAGACGCGAGCAATTCATTAAACTTGATATCGAGCTTTGTTTCAACGCCTTCTCAATGCCATCTATCTTCTCCATGGCCTCTTCAAATCTATTTAGCACATCGTCCACCTGCCCACTCATCATTTGTTGAAACTTATCATGTAGCGCTTTGTTTGTCATGTTCTCCCGGTCAGTCTAAATCGGCTTGTGATCCTGCCATGGTTAGCAGCAATAGAAACACACAAGAATATGATTGACAGACTACTAGGAAGTGGTGGTGGTGGTGTGGTGGACGAGTCACAAACCGTCAAGCAAATCTCAAATTCTTACCAGTTCTTACCCAAGAAGAAAGCGGTGATCGGCAACCGATGTAGTCAAAACTCTCAAAGCTTGGATAGAGCGATTACTGTGGAGAGTCAAACGCACGATGTAGATGTATGTGGAGCTGGGAAGGCTTATAATATGGTAGCAAAAGGGTCAGCAATAATCAATTCAGAGATGCAAAGTTGAATAAACGCTCAACGACGCAGATCAGGTTGGTCCTAGGCTAGACCGTGCTAGAGACGCGAGCCTAGAACACTAACAAAATCACGGCGCTGCACGGAAACAACGGAAAAGCACACTCTGGATTTTTTTTTCGCTTTTTTTTTTTTTGCGCTGCTTTTTTTTTTTTTGCGAAAAATCACTATAATGGCGAGTGTCTCAAAACTCTTCCTGTGTCAAATCGACGGGATGGGCACGAAATCTTTTCGACCAAAAAAATTTTTTTTTTTTGCCGGACCCAAAAACTGAAACGGGTCAAAAAACTTTCTATAACGGCGATTGTCTCAATCCACTTAGAAACACCTAAAATAGGATAGCCGAAAAATTTTTGACAAGTACGTTTTGGAAAATTTTGGGCCTAAACGAGGGTGGTTTCAGACTTTTTTTTTTTTTTCCAAACCTACTCCGCAAGGAAACACGAATCGGAAACTAGATGGATCTAAAACAACCCTAATATGCAAGGAACTCGGATTGGTGGTGGATATATGGTGGTGGTATATGACAGCGGTGGTGGTAGCGGTGGTAGTATATGGATATGGATCGGTGGTGGTATATGGACACGGATTGGTGGTGGTATATGGATACGGATTCGAAGCGGGGATGGTAGGTGGCAGGGGTGATGATGATGGTGCGGTGGCGGCGTGACAACTTATGACCAGAACTCGAAACTCTAAAAGACTAGACGCTAAGACCAGCAACTAGACACGACGATGCAACCGCAAATTCAACAAAGCAAAACCCTAAAAAGATTATGCAAAGGCTCAGATTGGTTCGGATATGATGAACTAACCCTAATTTTTTTTGTGGTTTTTTCGTGGACTTTAGGTATGAAGAATGACTCGATCTAATCTACGAAAAACTGTAAAATCTCACCGAGCAACCTGAAAATCTGATACCACTTGATAGAGGCAAAGGTGTCCCGATGTTTCGATGAGATGGTGGCTATCGCTTCGTGGGAGTCGACCTTGACGATCCGACTACGATCGTGGCGAGACGTCGCGCCTTAGCAATCGCTAAACCAACTTCCGAGGGTTATTGACCACGCCGAGCACGATCAACGACCACGAGGGCCTGTTTCCTGCGAGCAAACGAAGAACAAGCAAGAAACTGAGATTGCAATCTGGATATTGCGAATATAAGATGAAAGCTTTATTGATCAAGGTGGGGTTCTGTGGCGCCTTTGTGCGGTCGTTGAACACAAACGGCACGCGAAGTTGCAGCTATGGCGAACTTTTAATCTAAACAAAACCCAAGGTCTAAACGGTGCCCTAAGGGCTGTATATATGGAGGAAGAGGGGGAATTTCGTGGCCCTTGGTGGAGGGGTCCAAATCAACCCTAACTCTTGTTTCCCCCACATACGGACTCTAAAACAGCCTATACTTAAGTATTTCGAAATTACATGGGCCTGGCCCAATAATAAGGTGACGCAGCACCTAGAATAGCCTATGGACGAATATTATGAAGTGGCATCTTGTATATTTCGTCCAAGGCCTCATGCACTCATTAGGGTGGCTTCAAAGTCCTGGAATCATCACTTGTAACTCCGTTTGTTCCCCTTGCGCATGCCAACATCTCCATGCTTGAACTTGCTCCAAGGTTCATCTTTCTTGTCCATGGTAGGCCCTTCATTTGTAAGCAAAACAAATGTATCCAATTTAGGCAGCATCATATTCTCATGAACATTAGAATCGTTACCCGAAACGAAAGTACCGATAATTCAATTGGCGCATGTGAGCTCGAGTAATTGGTCCAGTATGTATAGCAGCAGGGGCTGTGGGTGTAACAATGGTATTGATGTCCTCATCAACATTGAGGAACGCTCGCACTTATTGGATGCACCTTCGAGCCTCCACTCTTGCCTCGACATCGAGCATTGGTACATCAACACTCCTTTGACACATTGCACTCACACATCCATATTTGTTGATTGTGCTCATACATTTCATGCTCGATGGACATATCACACTCACCACAAGTCCGTCCACGACAACCGTTACCATGGTGATGAGGATTTCGATCCGAGGTCGGATCTTTCCCAAGGGAGGGGAGATGATGCGGAGCATACCACGTTCATCCCCATGTACACTCCGATTACTCTCCAAGCCCCAAGGATACATAAGATGAGACCTCGACTATTCGCCATTGGACACAAGGTGAACCCGTTCCTAAATGCTTCCCCTTTCCATTCGTGTGAGACATGGTTGCTACCTAATGCAAGGACGCTATGCATTCCTAGGTACCAAGGAGACCCTCTCGGAGATGCTCGGAATGATGGACAAGTCCCCAAGTACAAGGATGAAGAGAAGCACGGAAAAAGGGCAAGTTCACCTTCCAGGCCCGGACATCCGCCAAGACCCGGACATCCGGCCCTGGAGATGCCAACACAGCAGCCGCAGCCCTGCCAGAAAACTACAGGTCCGGACATCCGCCTCCAGCCCCGGACATCCGCCTCCCACGAAGCCCCGGATATCCGGCCACTCGCCCGGAAATCCCGGCGACACGCACCCGAACCTACAGAAGTCTGCCCCGCCAGCCTGGACATCCGGCCCCCTAGCCCGGACATCCGGCATCTCCTGGAACCCCGGACATCCGGCCCGACGCCCGGACATCCGGCTCCGCTGCTCACAAGACAAAGAAGGGCGAAGCCCATGTACCTCTTCGCCCCCTAGACTATATATACTCCATCCCCTTCCTCTTTCTAGGTTTAGCTTAGGTTTAGCTCATGTTTGTGTGAGAGCCTTGCTCATCCACTTGGTTACTTCTCCTCGGAGCTCAGGACCTCTTCGGAGAAGATCCCCCAAGCGGATTGAAGACCCCCTTCTAGGGTGGACCCCATCAAGACCTCCTCTCGGAGAAGAACGGCTACCCGTGTATCCTTACCTTTGTTGATTTTGGATCATATGTACCTCTTTGTGTTCGGTGATCTAGCACTTGTGTGATTGATCTCTTGTTGGTCAAGTGATTTCTCTCTCGTTTCCTCCGTGTTTCCCTCTTGTTCTTCCGCGTGCTCTTCGTGATTCCCCATAGGATCCGCTCCAACGTGAAAGATCGTCCACGTAGGGTTCCGCCCTACATCACGGATACGACACTTGTGCACAACCTATAAGATGCAAAATGGATAAGCTTTGTATTCCATGTATGCTATGTATGTATGGTTCCCGGTGTGTCTCTCAAGATGATCCAAGATGATCAGATATGACAATCTTATATGCAATGTGGTATGATGCTATGGCACTTGCTTACAAGCTTCTTTGCTCTTTCTCTTTTTCTTTGCTTAAAAGCTTATTCTCTTTTTTTTGTATGGCCACTTTTGCACAATGCACTAACCAAGATAGCAATTGTGTATATGCGGGAACAAACTTGTGACACACGATATGATACCAAGATATGCACCACAATGATATGGTATGTATGCTATGGGAAGTATGATCACTAATGTGCACAAGTAACGTTGCCGGCAATACTCAAATGGCTAGTCTCGATAGGCAAGTAACGCAAAATGGGATAGGGGTTAACAATGCAATGGCAAGGGGAATATACAAAGGAGGGATACCAAGATACCAAGTTGATATGGAGGTTACCGTCCGGCGATGACGAGTGGCGGTGTTCTTGATGTAGAAACCAAGATGATGGAGACTCGTCCCTAAGTAGCCGAAACACCTTAGGTAACGAAAAAACCGCGAACTCAAAATCTCCAAAGGCAAATGTCAAAATGGTGGTAGCGGGAATGCTGTGGTGGTTGCGGAAGTATTGGTGGAAACCCGAGTAGCCGAAATTGACCGGGTTATGGTTGTGGAAACGTATGATGGGCTATACATGGTGTCGGAGTTGAAGTTGCCGTCCCTAAGTAGCCGAAACACCTTAGGAGACACAACTCTCAACACAACAAAATTGGGTTAGGTTGGGGTAGCGGAAGTGTATGGTGGGCAAGCCTATGCGGAAGTTATGGAGGTGGTTGATGAAGAAGCAACCGTCCCTAAGTAGCCTAAACACCTTAGGAGACTCAAGTCACTACTCAAACAACCTCAAATGCTATGGGGAACAAAAAGGGTTAGGTTGCGGAAGGCTATGGTGGTATTGCGGATGATGTGGTGGAAGCCCTAGGCAAAGATGCCAAAGTACCAAAAATTTGATGCTGTCAAAAGGTGGTGAAACCAAGGTGGGGACCTCGGGCACGTTGATAGCTTCAAAACGAGCCAAAGAACACTCAAATCGGAGTTCGGAGCGAAAAGTTATGATGAAAACGGTGAAGAAGGCTGATGCTGAAATTCTGTGCAGTGTTTCGGGTTAGGCCGGAAGTTCCGGGGTTAGGGCCGGAAGTTCCGGGGGGTGGCCAGAAGTTCCAGGGGTCGCGGAAAAAGTGCCAGGGTCGGGGGGATTTTTTGGGTAAACTTTCTGTTTAGCCCGGAAGTTCTGGGGCTGGGACGGAAGTTCCGGGGGACGGAAGTTCCGGGGGAGGCCAGAAGTTCCGGGGGTCGTGGAATTTCGTCCGGCACGAACCCTAAATTCCAGATCTGAGAACGGGGCGGAAAAACTCAATTTCCAAGGTCAAAATTGGGTGGATTTCGTGGATGGGAAGAGGGGAAACTTGGGGAATGTTAGATCCACTTGAAACCAAGCAAATCCACGGATCAAAATCAACAAAACATCATCAATACTAACAAATCACAAAAAAAAATTGTGGCTATTTTTGGTGGGGATTTTCGGATTGAGGACGAAATCAACAAAATCAAGCTAGAAAACAAAGGGTAGGGGCTCCAAAAACGTGATCAACGTGGCTCATGATACCATATGATGTAGGGAGGAACCCTATTGGGAGATCTTTCACGTTTGGAGTGGATCCTATGGGGAAACACGAAGAACGAGCGGAAGAGGACGAGGGAAATCACGGGGGAAAACACAAGAGAATCACTCAAACCAACAAGATTTGATTACACATGCGCTAGATCGATGAACACAAGGAGAGATACACGATCCACGATCAACAAAGGACGATACAAGAGGTAACCGGGTTCTTCTCCGTGAGGAGGTCTTGATTGTCTTCCCTTGAAGGGGTCTTGAATCCGCTTGGGGGATCTTCTCCGAAGAGGTCATGAGCTCCGAGGAGAAGTAACCAAGTGGATGAGCAAGGATCTCACACAAAATATGAGCTAATCCATTGCTAACCCTAACTAGGAGGAGGGGGTGGTCTATTTATAGTCTAAGCCACGAAGGGGTATGTGGGAAAGGGTTACATGGGCTTCGGCCCGAGCCTTTGCATGCAGGCAGGCCGGAAGTTCCGGGCAGGGCCGGAAGTTCCGGGCTCCGGAAGTTCCGGGCAGGTTCCGGCCAGGTTCCTGGCTATCCAGAGTGTTGGCGCACTCGGGGCTGGTCTGGACTCCGGGGGCCGGAGGTTCCGGGCAGGCCGGAAGGTCCGGGCTTTCCAGGAGCTTTCCCCTGATTCTTCTTCCTTCTCCTCTTCCATGCTTAGCCTTGGTCCTTGGATCCTCCATGGTCGTCTTTGTTGTACCTGAGTGTATGCAAGGTCCATGCATGAAGTAGTAGCCATGTCTCACATGAGGAAAGTGACGGTTCGAAGAGGAGTGAGTTCACCTTGTGTCCAATGGCGTTTGTTCGAGGTCTCGTCATATGTCCACTTGGGGTTTGGAGAGTAGTCGGAGTGTACATGGGGATGAACGTGGGATGCTCCGCATCACCGAGGCTCTACACCTTCCACAACAACAACGAGAAGCGCAAGCTCTTGAGGCGCAACGTGCCCTTCAAGATTCAAGTCGAGCCATCGCCAACCGCAATCGCGAACGGCGCAATCAAGAGGAAGCACTTCGAGAAGAAGTCCAAGAGAGGAACTACCAACCACGTGTGCAACGTCAAGTTCCTCAAGCTCCTCAACGAGCTCCCCAACAAGTTCGTCAAGCTCCACCTCAACCTCAAGTTCAACAAGAGCAAGTTGATCATGGACTTCCTCCACACCAAGAGCAACAAGAAGATGATTGTCATCCACGTCAAGGGCGTCATCATCCTCGACCACAACAAAATGAAGAGCACCGATATGGAAAGCTCAAATTCACCATGCCCAAGTTCAATGGAAGCAATGACCCCGAAGAGTACCTCTCATGGGCATTGAAGGTCGACAAAATCTTTCGTTTACACAACTATGAGGAAGAGAATAAGATCGCTATGGCCTCACTTGAGTTCCAAGACTATGTGCTCATATGGTGGGAAGAAATCATTGAGCGACGACAAGCAAGAGGTGAACCTCCAATCACCACTTGGGATCAAATGAAGGATGTCATGAGAGCATGTTTTGTGCCAACCTACTACAACTGCGACCTCTTCAAGAAACTCCAACTTCTCAAGCAAGGAACAAAGAGTGTTGAAGAATACTACAAGGAAATGGAGATAGCCATGATTGGAGCCAATGTGAAGGAAGATGATGAGCAAACAATGGCACGTTTCTTGAATGGACTCAATCATCCCATCAAGAAGATCGCCGACTTCCAACCCTACTCCACTCTCATTGAGCTTGTGCATCAAGCTACAAAGGCGGAACGTCAAGTGCAAGATGACTTCAAGTACGCCAAGTACTCGTCCAAGACGTACGATTTCTCCAACAACCAATCTTCAACAACTCCTCCAACATCTACATCAACCAAACCTTCTACAAGCAACGACGACAAGTCAAGTTACAAGAAAACTTCGACAAGTTCAAGTCGTCCTCCTCCTACTACAAGCAACTTCAAGCCGCGTGCTTCGTCATCTACTCCAAATGATGAGACCGTCAAGACAAGCTCCTTCAAGTGTTTCACTTGCGGCGGCCGAGGCCACAAGTCCTACGAATGCACCAACAAGCGCACCATGATCCTCAACGACGATGGCACCTATGATTCAATGAGTGAATAGGAAATGGAAGCTCTTTTGCAAGTGGCCATGCACTGGTGAGTGAACGAAGATGAAGATGATCAAGTCTTTTGTGATGAGGATTCGAGCCCCGCTCTCGTGGTCTCCAAGGTCTTAACTCTTCAACATCAACAAGAAGACGACCAAAGATGCCACATCTTCCACACAAAGGCCGGCATCAATGGGAGATCCGTCAAGGTCATCATCGACGGAGGTAGTTGCCACAACTTGGCAAGTGAAGAACTATGCTCCAAGGTTCAATTGGTCAAGAGGAAGCACCCGCACCCATACAAGGTGCAATGGCTAAGTGACTCCAGCACTATACGAGTCGAGCATACAGTCCAAGTCTCCTTCAAAATCGGTGCATATGAGGACACTTTGGAGTGTGATGTGGTCCCAATGACCGTTTGCCACCTCCTTCTTGGTCGACCATGGCAATTCGACCGTGGTGTCTTCCACAACGGGCGTACCAATCACTATAGCTTCAAGATGAAAGGGAAGCAATATGTGTTACGAACTATTTCTCCTAGTCAATTGTTAACCGACAAGCAAGCCACCCATCATGGAGAAAAGAGTGAGAAAGTGATCCACCAAAAAGTGAGTGAGAGCCACAAGCCAAACTTGAGCGCCTCTTTGCCTAGAGAGAAAAACCTCATCCTATTTGCCACCAAAAGTGAGATGAGAGAAGTGTGTGAGAACCCATCTAGTGTGATGCACTTTGTCCTTGTGTGCAAGGATGGAGAGCCAACAACTAACACCTCTCATAAGCTACCTTTAGTGTTTCAATTTCTTTTGCAGGAATTCCAAGATGTTTTCCCCGATGAGCTACCTCCGGGTCTACATCCTCTTCGAGGCATTGAACATCAAATCGACCTCATCCCCGGAGCGCCTCTACCAAATAAAGCTCCATACCGAGCCAATCCCGAAGAAACCAAGGAGATTCAACGGCAAGTACAACAACTCATCGACAACGGTCATGCACGTGAAAGCTTAAGCCCTTGTGCCGTTCCGGTTATACTTGTGCCTAAACCCGATGGAAGTTTCTGCTTGTATTCCGATTGTAGACCAATAAATGCTATTACCGCTATAGGCATCCCATTCCTCGCTTAGATGATATGCTTGATGAACTTAGTGGAGCCAACTTTTTCTCAAAAATTTATCTAAAAAGTGGCTATTACCAAATTCGCATACAAGAGGGTGATGAATGGAAAACTTCTTTCAAAACCAAATTTGGATTGTATGAGTGGTTAGTGATGCCTATGGGTCTATCGGAGGCTCCCGGTACTTTCGTGCGTCTTATGCATCATGTGCTTCGCCCTTATATTGGAGTCTTTGTTGTGGTTTACTTCGACGATATTCTTGTGTTTAGCAAAACAATGAAGAACATCTTGATCATGTTAGGGCTGTTTTGCAAACCCTTCGCAAGGAAAGTCTTTATGCAAACATGAAAAAAAATGCACATTTGGTGTTGACAAAGTGGTTTTCTTCGGTTTTGTTGTATCCTCAAAGGGTGTCCATGTTGATGAATCTAAAATTGAAGCAATTAAAACTTGGCCCCAACCAACCAATTTGCAACAAGTGCGTAGCTTTCTTGGTCTTGCAGGTTTTTATCGTCGCTTTGTGAAAAACTTTAGCACAATTACCGCTCCTTTGCATGCCTTGAGTAAGAAGAATACTCCTTTTGTTTGGGGATCCTTGCAATCCACCGCTTTTGATGAGCTCAAGTCTTTGCTTACTCATGCTCCGATTCTTGCTTTGCCCAATTTTGACAAAACTTTTGAGGTTCATTGTGATGCAAGTGGTACCGGAATTGGCGGAGTTTTGATGCAAGAAAAACGAGCCATTGCTTACTTTAGTGAAAAACTCACCGGTGCTCAACTTAACTATCCCATCTATGACAAGGAATTATATGCTCTAGTGTGTGTGCTACATGTTTGGGAACATTACCTTAGACCTCATGAGTTTGTCATCCATACCGATCATGAAACACTTAAGTACTTAAAAGGCCAAACTAAGTTGAACAAGCGTCATGCCAAATGGAGTGAATTTATTGAATCTTTTCCTTATGTCATCAAGTACATTAAGGATAAGGAAAATGTAGTTGCCGATGCACTTTCACGCATATGCATGCTTGTCACTAAACTTGAGTTGAATGTTATAGGCTTTGAGCACATAAAATACTTGTATGCTAACGACCCATCTTTTGCTATTCCTTATGCTAAGTGTTCGACGCATACTTCTTGGGAACAATATCATATCAAGGATGGTTATCTTATGAGAGCTAACAAACTATGCATTCCCGAGTCTTCTTGATGCGGAGCATCCCACGTTCATCACCATGTACACTCCGACTACTCTCCAAGCCCCAAGGATACATGAGATGAGACCTCGACTATTCGCCATTGGACACAAGGTGAACCCGTTCCTACATGCTTCCCCTTTCCATTCGTGTGAGACATGGTTGCTACCTAAGGCGAGGACTCTATGCATGCCTAGGTACCAAGGAGACCCTCTCGGAGATGCTCGGAATGATGGACAAGTCCCCAAGTACAAGGATGAAGGAACACGACGAGAGGAACCGGAGAAAGCTCAGAGCCGGACATCCGCCCTTCCAGAAGCTCGACATCCGCCCCAGCCGGACATCCGGCGCCCATCACAGCAACCGCAAATCTACAGGCCGGACATCCGCCCCCAGCCCCGGACATCCGGCCTCCCAAGCCCGGATATCCGCCCTTGCCCGGATATCCGGCGCCCGCACCCAATCGACAGAACCAGCCGCGCCAGCCGGACATCCGCCGCCAGCCCGGACATCCGGCGTCTCGAAAGCCGGACATCCGCCCGACGCCGGACATCCGCCTCCCCCTGCGTGCAGCAGTGCATCCGGCCGAGGCCCTTGTACCCCTTCGCCCCTAGACTATATATACTCCATCCCTTCCTCTTTCTAAGGTTAGCGTTGATTTAGCTCATTAGATAGAGTCGCTCATCCATACCGGATCTACTCCACGAGAGAGACGCGGCCCTCTTCGGAGAAGATCCACCTTGGATTCAAGACCTCCCTTTGCGGAGAAGACCATCATCAAGACCTCCTCACGGAGAAGAACGGCTACCGTTTGTATCGTCCTTTGTTGACCTTGGATCTCGTGTATCTCTTTGTGTTCTTTGATCTAGCACTTGTGTGACCGATTCCTTGTTGGTTTAGTGATTTCTCTCTCGTTTCCTCCGTGCTTCCCTCTTGTTCTTCCGCGTGTTCCTCGTGATTCCCCGTAGGATCCGCTCCAACGTGAAAGATCGTCCTCGTAGGGTTCCGCCCTACATCATCTATGGATCAGAGCTTAGGTTGATCACGTTTTTGGAGCCCCTACTCCTCTTTTTCTAGCTTGATTTTGTTGATTTCCTCCTAAATCCGAAAATCCCCACCAAAAATACCCAAATTTTTTTTGTGATTTGTTAGTTTCGATGATGTTTTGTTGATTTTGATCTGTGGATTTGCTTGGTTTCGAGTGGATCTAGAATTTCCCCAAGTTTCCCCACTTTCCATTCACGAAATCTCTCCAATTTTGAATTTGAAATCATCAATTTCCGCCCCCAATTCGAAAATTTCCGCCCCAAACGAGATCGGGATTCGTCGGGCCGGACATCCGGGCCACAAGCCGGACATCCGGGCCCTGGAGCACCAAATTCGCACGGTTCTGGACATACACCCCCGGAAATCCGGCCCCGACCCCCGGATATCCGGCCCCTGGGATTTCAGTTTTTCCGTTTCACCGTTTCGACCATAACTAATGTTGGAGATATGCCCTAGAGGCAATCATGTATGATGATATTTCCTATGTGTTTATGAATAAAGATAGTCCTTGGACATTATCAATGATGTGTATCAGCAAGTACGTGACTTGTTTGTGGGACTTTGCATTGTATGATGACTGTCCTAAAAGGTCCCTAGTCGAAAGGGCTGTGTGGACGCGCAGCCGACTAGACTAGCATATGACACGGTCGATGGCTCGGTCTCACTAGCCATGGAGCATTGGATGCCAACAGGATAATATGGACTTGGAAAGGTCTGGTCGGATTTGACATAGTCGGATCCGAGTCGAGATAAGGTCCGAGTCGGACAGACCCAACTATGAGACGCAGCGATATGTCATCTGTGAGTCTCTAGTACAACATACGCTCTATGTCCTAAGACCTGAGCCGACGCATGTACTGGATGGTGACAGACTTGCTTTGGGCCGACCAAACGCTACTCCGTGGATCGGGTAGTTACAAAGGTAGGTTTCGGTTTGTCCAGTCCCATGTTGCGAGACATGGTCGAGCAAGATGGGATTGCCCCTCCGATCGGGAGAGATATACTCTGGGCCCTCGTATGATCGACCAGAACAGCATGGCCATGCGACAAGGATTATGAGATAATCCGGACAAAGTGGTCGGTATCACCGAACGAGAAAGAGGTTGGGCTAGCACAAGGATGACAGTCTCGCCTTTGAGCCCGACAACATATATCGTGCGGCAAAGGGAATGAAGTGTGACACGTTATGCTGTGTTCGCTTAACCAGCTTCATAGTTCGCTTGGTGGTCGGCACGCCTTGCTAGAGGCCGCTACCAACCGTGCATGTCGGAGGTAATCCGAACTGTGACCAAGCCGACTTGAACCTAAGGGGTCGCAGCAAGGGAAGGAACCTCACGAGGTCGGTTCAGAGGACACCGGTCGGATGTGATCCGAATCGACTAGGAACGTGACCGAATAGACTTTGGGCTTTAGGGTCCGTGCGAGGCCCAAGTGTTGAGCCCGCGACCGACGCCTATATAAAGTGGAGGTGCGGCACACTCAGGAGGTTGATCGCTTCGGCGTTGCGGCTAGGGTTTGCATGTGTTGCGAATAGCCACCTCCACTCGCCGCCGACTGTGTGACCGGACCTAGCAGTCCGCCGCACGACGTTCCTCCCGCACGCGCGGATACCGTTAGAGGCGGTGCACTTGCGCCGCTCCGGCGAACTCGTACGTGGGATCGGACGACCGGCCGCTCAAGGGAGATCGGACGAGGAGAAGACGATACACTCGGACGCGCTGCCCCAACTCTTCTTCCGCTGCATGGCATGGCATCGCGCCTAGTGGTAACGAACGTGATCCATCTCCGTAGCATGTTCTGGATGTTCGCGTAGGAATTTTAATTTGCAATCGACGCACCCTACCAGAGAACCCAACAAAGGGTATCGAGCCTCGTTATAGGATTTGGATTCAGATCATATGCATATTAGATATGTGGAGGCGGCAGATGAGAGCTGTTGTCCTTGAAGAGATCGGCTATGTGCACGGTTGATGTGATCAACTGCACATGGGGATCGTTGAGGCTATGTTTTCTGTAAATCGGGATCGATGAGGTCGTGACATGATCTACCCCTACCGGTCGGACCGCCGTGTGCGTAGCGCCGTGTATTTCGTACCCGACACACAAACCGGTAGAATGTGATTCTATGCATAACTTTGTTTTGCAGGTTTGATGTGAATAGTATGGCTCATGTGTATGTGATGCATGTGTGTAATTTATACGTGGCCTGCGTGTCATGTTTGTCACCGGCAGAGCCAAAGTGCTGTCATTATAATGTATAACGACCTGCGTGTCGACTTGTGACTCTATGTAAATTCATTACTAGTTGTAGTAGTTGGATAATAGAGATCAGGTTGGTGGCTTGGCGCCCGGCGTGACAAACAAGATGGAGTTAAGTAGATGGTCACCGAGTCGGAGCCGACCTAGAAGAACGCCCATGAAGGAGCCATACTATTTCACAATATGTGTTATATTTGTGATTGTTATGCTTCTTTGTTTCTATGCATGTTAAAATGATAGAATGATCCTCATGAATATCAAGCTTAATTGCCATCCCCGATGTTGCACCTTCGCACGCCAAGTACGCCTAGTAGTGGGCTCATAAAATTGGGGTGCTGTTGGGTGTCCTTGAACTAAAGGGTTCGTGGTCGGACACGGACATGCATCGCATCAAAGTTAACTTGACAAGGCTATCAAACGGTTTTGGGCCTTGTGGCAAAGAAGGTTGGGAGCCGGGTATGAGATACCTTCCCGACCGGATGTGAGTCGATAGAGATACGATTAGCAAGGAGTTGCTTACGGATAGGTATGTTGGCTAGCGATGATGCTAAAGCTCACTAGTCGCATGCGCTAGTCGGATCCTGAATCACCGAGAGCTTATGGAGGATGCTGACTTGATGGGAGTATTTACATTCAGGCTAGAATTACTCTACATAAACACATTGCTTAGTGATTGCATATTTTCTGTTGTAGATCAATGGCACCACCTGCTCAACCCAACTTTGCATTGAAATCAATTCGAAAAGGATAAACTGAATGGAACAAACTTTACCACCTGGTATAGAAATTTGAGAATTGTTCTCAAGCACGATAAAAGGAACATGTTCTAGAGGATCCACTTCGGAGGAACCTGCCGATAATGCTAGTGCCACAGCTAAGAATGCCTACTGAAACTCGTTGATGAATCAACGGAGATCACTGTCGATGCTGGCTTGTATGGAGCCCGATTTGCAACAGCATTTCAAAATGTTGAGGCTTACGATATGACCGAGAGTCTCAAGAGCATGTTTCGATACGTGCTAGGACGAAAGGTTCAACGTCTGGCGATCCTTGATGGATTGCAAGCTGAAGGAAGGTGATCCACTAAGCCCACATGTGATCAAGATGATCGGATATGTGCAAGCTTTGGATCGTTTGGGCTTCCCGCTCTTGGATGAGCTGGCATCGATGCTGTTCAGGTTCTCTTCCGCCTAGCTATGGGACGCTCATCTCGAACTATCATATGCATGGCATGGATAAGAAGCTCACTGAATTGCATGGGATGCTCAAGGTGGCGAGCAGGATATTAAGGAAGGCACGCATCAAGTGTTGATGGTGCAGAAATCGCTAAGTTCAAGAAGAGTTGGTCCAAGAAAAGGCTAAGGCAAAGGGCACGGAGACGGTAACCTCTCGCCGCTGCCAAGTCTGGACGGACTCAAGACCGCTTGCTTTCACCGCAAGGAGACCGGTCACGGAAGAGAAATCTGTAGCAAGTGGCTTGCGAGCATGGCAAGAAGGCCGAAATGCTTCTTGAGCAAAGGTACACTTGTTGCATATGTTATAGACATTTACATTGCTGACATACCTAGTAGCTCTTGGGTATTTGATCTCGGATCGGTTGTTCATATTTGCAACTCGATGCAGGGCTGGTAAGAACTAGGCGTGTGGCACAAGGGAGATTGACATTAGGGTCGGCAACAAAGCAAGAGTTGCTGCGTTGGAGGTCGGCACGATGCAGCTCCAGACTTCCTTCAGATTCATTATGGAATTGAATAATTGTTATTACATTCCTGCACTTAGTTGAACATTATTTCGCCTCATGTTTGATGAGTCAAGGTTATGAATTCAATTTAAAGGACAATGGTTGTTCGATATTTTTGAATGGTATGTTCCACGGCTATGCACCCATTGTTGATGGGCTATTTATATTGAATCTAGAACAGAACCGGTCTATAGCGTGAATGTCAAGAGGCATAAGCCTAATGAGATAAACCGACATACTTACGGCATTGCCGGCTTGGACACATTAGTGAAACGCATGAAGAAGCTCCATGATGATGGGCTCCTAACTTCGTCCGACTTGGTCGCTCGAGACATGTGAATCATGCTTTCTCGGCAAGATGACTAAGTCTCCTTTCGCAAAGAGTTGCGAGAGGGCATCCGAGCTATTGGAGCTTATACAAGTGATGTGTGTGGTCCAATGAGCACAACCGCCAGAGGTGGCTATCAAGATTGCCGTGACTTTTATCGACGACTTGAGTAGATATGGATATATCTATTTGATGAGGCACAAGTCGGAGACTTTTGAAAAGTTCAAAGAGTTTGAACGAGGTTGAGAATCAGCTCGGCAAGACTATAAAGCTTCTGCGATCTGATCATGGAGGTGAGTACATGAGCCAGAGTTCGATGATCATCTGAAAAGTCAGGTATAGTACCTCAGCTCACACCTCCGCACGCCACGGAGAAACGGCGTGTCGAACGGAGGAATAGGACCTTGTTGGACATGGTCCGGTCTATGATGAGCAAATCGGATTTACCCTTGTCATTTTGGGGATACGCCTAGAAACTGCAGCTTTCACACTTAATAGGGTACCATCAAAATCCGTAGACAAGACACCGCATGAGATGTGGTAGGAAGAGTCCCAGTTTGTCTTTTCTAAAGATTTGGGGTTGTGAAGCATTTGTCAAGCGACTTATGTCGACAAGCTTACACCCAAGTCGATAAATGCATATTCGTGGATACCCGAGGGAAACCTTGGGATATAGCTTCTACAACCGGAAGAGAACAAAGTGTTTGTTGCTCGAACGGGTTTTCCTTGAGAAAGAGTTTCTCGGTCGGGAGGCCGATGGGATGACGGTTCGACTCGAAGAAATTCGAGGACCACTGGGACGGCTCGTGGTGATGAAATCATACCGAGTCGGTCGGGGAACCCGTAGTGGAAGCGGCGCCGAACCACGGAGGTCGGAAAGATTGCGCAGAGTGCGCGATGTATTGTTGCTAGAAAGCGACGAGCCGGCCACGTATGCGGAAGCGATGGTGAGCCCAGATTCCGAGGCATGGCTAGAGGCCATGAGATCCGAGTTAAAGTCCATGGATGAGAATCAAGTCAGGACTTGGTTGATCCGCCACCGGCGAATCGCCATTGGTTGCAAATGGGTCTTTAAGAAGAAAACCGATGTGGATGGAAATGTTCAGATCCACAAAGCTCGCTTGTCGCTAAAGGTTATGGACAAGTTCAAGGAATCGACTACGACGAGACTTACTCGCCGGTAGCGATGCTGAAATCGGTGAGGATCATACTAGCTATAGCTGCATATTTCGATTACGAGATATGGCAGATGGATGTCAAAACGGCTTTCCTTCACGGAAATTTAACCGAGGACGTGTATATGATACAGCCCGAGGGTTTTGTCGATCCGACTAGCACTAATAAGGTATGCAAGCTCAAGAGATCCATTTATGGGTTGAAGCAAGCATCTCGGAGTTGGAACATTCGTTTTGATGAGGTCGTCACTGGTCTCGGTTTCATCAAAAGCTTAAGAGGACTCTTGTTTATACAAGAAGTTAAGTGGGAGCTCGATAGTGTTTTTGATCTTGTATGTGGACGACATACTACTGATCGGGAACGATGTTTCGATGTTAAACTCGGTCAAGGGATCATTGAATGGCAAGTTTCGATGAAGGACCTTGGTGAGGCAGTCTATATTTTAGGCATTAAGATCTATAGAGATAGATCGAGGAGGCTGCTCGGCTTAAGCGAGCACGTACATAGATAAAGTGTTGAAGCGGTTCAACATGAGTGAGGCGAAGAAAGGGTTCTTGCCGCCTCACATGGTATAAGGCTAAGCGAGACTCGAGTCCTTCGACATCGATGAGTGAAGCAGGATGAGTAGGATTCCGTATGCCTCGCAATCGGATCCATCATGTATGCCATGATATGTACAAGGCCCGATGTTGCTTTTGCAATAAGCCTAACAAGTAGATACCAGGCCAACCCGGTGAGAGTCACGGGCAGCGGTAAAGACTATTTTGAAGTACGAAAAGGACTAAAGAGATGTTCCTAGTTTATGGAGGTGAGGAAGAGCTCGTCGTAAGGGGTTACGTCGATGCTAGTTTCCAAACCGGCAGAGATGATTGTCGATCACAGTCCGGATTCGTACGCCCTGAACGGAGGAGCATTGTAATGGATGAGTTCCAAGCAGGATACGGTGGCGATTCTACCACGAAGTTTAATACATTGCGGCTTGTGAAGCTGCAAAGGAAGGTGTTTGGATCCGGCATTTTCTGGATGATCTTGGTATTTTCCCAGCCTCGGTGAAACCGTTGGACCTTTATTGTGATAATTCTGGTGCCATCGCACAAGCCAAGGAGCCGAGGAATCACCACAAGGTCAGACACATAGACCAGAAATATCACCTGATACGAAAGATCGTAAAGAATGGTGATGTAGAGTTATGCAAGATTCACACGGATGCAAATGTTGCAGATCCGTTGACTAAGCCGCTTCCACAACCCAAGCATGAGGGGCACGTTAGAGCTATGGGCATTCGATGTCTATTTGATTGACTCTAGTGCAAGTGGGAGACTGTTGGAGATATGCCCTAGAGGCAATCATGTATGATGATATTTCCTATGTGTTTATGAATAAAGATAGTCCTTGGACATTATCAATGTTGTGTATCAGCAAGTACGTGACTTGTTTGTGGGACTATGCATTGTATGATGACTGTCCTAAAAGGTCACTAGTCGAAAGGGCTGTGTGGACGCGCAGCCGACTAGACTAGCATATGACACGGTCGATGGCTCGGTCTCACTAGCCATGGAGCATTGGATGCTAACCGGATAATATGGACTTGGAAAGGTCTGGTCGGATTTGACATAGTCGGATCCGAGTCGAGATAAGGTCCGAGTCGGACAGACCCAACTATGAGACGCAGCGATATGTCATCTGTGAGTCTCTAGTACAACATATCGTTCTATGTCCTAAGACCTGAGTGACGCATGTACTGGATGGTGACAGACTTGCTTTGGGCCGACCAAACGCTACTCCGTGGATTGGGTAGTTACAAAGGTAGGTTTCGGTTTGTCCAGTCCCATGCTGCGAGACATGGTCGAGCAAGATGGGATTTCCCCTCCGATCAGAGAGATATACTCTGGGCCCTCGTGTGATCGACCAGAACAGCATGGCCATGCGATAAGGATTATGAGATAATCCGGACAGTGGTCGGTATCACCGAACGAGAAAGAGGTCGGGCTAGCACAAGGATGACAGTCTCGCCTTGAGCCCGACAACATATATCGTCGCGGCAAAGGGAATGAAGTGTGACACGTTATGCTGTGTTCGCCTAACCAGCTTCATAGTGCGCTTGGTGGTCGGCACGCCTTGCTAGAGGCCGCTACCAACCGTGCATGTCGGAGCTGATCCGAACTGTGACCAAGCCGACTTGAACCTAAGGGGTCGCGCGCTTAAGGAAGGAACCCACGAGGTCAGTTCAGAGGACTTTGGTCGGATGTGATCCGAATCGACTAGGAACGTGACCGAATAGACTTTGGGCTTTAGGGACCGTGCGAGGCCCAAGTGTTGAGCCCGCGACGGACGCCTATATAAAGTGGAGGTGCGGCACACTCAGGCGGTTGATCGCTTCGGCGTTGCGGCTAGGGTTTGCATGTGTTGCGAATAGCCACCTCCACTCGCTGTCGACTGTGTGATCGGACCTAGCAGTCCGCCGCACGACGTTCCTGGATGTTCTGCTCATAGGAATTTTAATTTGCAGTCGACGCACCCTACCGTAGAACCCAACAACTAATTCATCCGGAGTCCGATTTTGACGTTCTTTAGCTCGTTTCGAAGCTATTGACATCCCCCTTCCCATAAAAATACTACCACCACCATTTTACTCCATCAAATTTTTGAAAATTTGGCAAGTTTGCCTAGGCCTTCCACCATATCATCCGCATAGCCACTACCGACTTCCGCAACCTAACCCATTTTGTTCCCCATAGCATTAGTGGTTGCTTGAGTAGTTATTCGAGTCTCCTAAGGTGTTTCGGCTACTTAGGGACGATTGCTTCTTCATCAACCACCACCACCACTTCCACATAACCTTGCCCTCCATACACTTCCGACAACCCAACTTAACCCAATAGTTGTTTGAGCTTGTTTGAGTTGTGGCTTGTGTCTCCTAAGGTGTTTCGGCTACTTAGGGACAGCAACTTCAACTCCGACACATGTATAGCCCATCATTCCACTTCCGCATTACCAAGTGCAAACCACCACCGCATTCCCGCTACCACCATTTTGACATTTGACATTTGAGATTTTGAGTTCGCGGTTTTTCCGTTTCCTAAGGTGTTTCGGCTACTTAGGGACGAGTCTCCATCATCTTGGTATCTACATCAAGAACACCGCTACTCATCACCGCCGGACAGTAACCTCCATATCATCTTGGTATCGTGGTATCCCTCCATTGTATATTCCCCTTGCCATTGCATTGTTAACCCCTGGCCTTACTTTTGCGTTACTTGCCTATCGAGACTAGCCATTTGAGTATTGCCGGCAACGTTACTTGTGCACATTAGTGATCATACCTTCCATTACATACCATACCATATCATATTGGTATCATATCATCCATTGTGTCTTAAGTTTGTTCCCGCATACACACAATTGCTATCTTGGTTTGTGCATTGTGCAAAGTGCCCATAGAAAAAAAAAGAAAAGAAAAATAAAGCTTTTAAGCAAAATAAAGAGAGCAAAGAGCTTGTAAGCAAGTGCCATAGCATCATACCATATTGCATATAACATTGTCATATCCGATCATCTTGGATCATCTTGAGAGAAACACCGGGAACCATACATACATAGCATACTTGGGATAGAAGTTTATCCATTTTGCATCTTATAGGTTGTGCACAAGTGTCGTATCCGCCTATTGAGCAATCGTGCTAGCGTCTCTCTTGAGTTGTGCAACACGAGCGTTTTCCGTGGATTCCACATTTTGTGCTCATTCCTTGGTTGCACGACCCCATTTATCTATCCGTGTGTGTGTTTCCGTGTGCCATTCTTTGCTATTGGTCCATTTGTTTCACTTGCGAATTTGTGAATCTCTTTCAACATTATTGACTCTTGCTAACATTTTGCATTAAATCTTTGTGCCACTATCCTCACCGAGCTCCTCCATAAGCTTTACTTGTGTAGGTGTGAGAACCGACAAGGATTGGTACCAATAGTGCTATTTCATTGTCCGCATTTGAGTGAACTTGATTCATTGTCAACATCGGTCAAGGTACATTGGTATAAGTTCTTCTCTTTCTCACACTCATATTTGCTCGAGTCTTGTGATGGATAGGCAAGGCATTTCATCTCCGGTCTTCGACAACAACGATGGCGTGAACAACTACATCACCAAAGCGTCTCTCTTCGATCTACAACGACAAGTGCAAGGCACACAATCAAGATTGCGAGAGCGCATCGAGAACATCTCCATCGACATTCATCACTCCGAAGCAAGGAGAAGGGACTACATCGACAAGAAGCTTGCCGCACATAAAGAGGAGAAAGATGCAAGGATGGAGGAGATTAGAGCCTTGATCAAGTCTACTTCCCCTTCTTCATCTTCAAGGCGGCGACATTCAAGCCACAAGTCTTCGGAGCGGAAGCGGGCAAGTGCAAATCGTCCTCGTCCACATCTACATGGCGACCACCATCACGTTCGTGATCAACATCGTCATGAAGGGCAAGTCACCTCCAAGCATCATGTGCACGATTTACCATTTAACGCCAAGGAGCTCAAGCACGACAACGACATCATCATCATGAAGATGCTCCAAAAGCGAAAATGCACAAGTCCCAAGAAGCCCTACTTCACGCCAACTCGAAGCTTCATAAGCACAAGAGAAGACCGCGAGACGACCACCACCAAGACGGCGCTACGGCTACATCAACCACTTCGGCATCTTCGCCAAGTGTTCTCAAGGCATCTTCGCCTTTGGACGTACGACATCTTCGCCTACTTCCCACGTGTACGCCTACATCGACTTCATCAAGTCCAAGGCGACCACTTACGAGCGAGGGCGACACTTCCATCTTCGGAAGCCCCTCAAGGAAGATGGCCGAGCATGGGAACCTCCCTTCGGTCATGGAGACGAGCTATGAGGTGCCACATCATATGGGCCTCCAACACCAAGACGGTGACAAGATGGTCGAGCAAGGGCCATCCCCTTCGACCACGGCGACGAGCGCGAACCTCTTCAACAACATGAAGACGGCGCCCACATTGGACTCATACTCTGAGTCAAGCTACAAGACCGCGCATGGAGACATTTGCACCAACATCTCTCCGACACCCACATATGTCGAGATGCCACAATTGCCATGTGAGGAGAGCCACCACCCCATGAGTGACATGAGTGACTCCACCATACGTGACATTGAGAGCATTTCCTATGAGAGGATGAGTGTGACCACCACTAGCCCCACACATGAGAGCATGCCACACATCCTATGTGAGGTTGAGCGCCATTTGAGTGACTCCACCCACCATACGAGTGAGAGCAGCCTTGAGGGAGTGAGTGAGCCACAACACTTAGTGAGTGAGGTAGTTGACACGGCACATGAGGCCACTATGATTCCTAACGAATTAACCTCTACTCCTAGTGTGTTTTCTTCTTTGGTGCTAGGTCTCCTACATGACGACATGCCTATCCTTGATGAGTCTATTCCTCCATTGGATACGACGATGGCCATGGTGGACAATGTTGCACCCCCCACATGGTTCCATCAAGATGAAGATGACAACGAGATGATCTTCAACACCTCACCTACAACTCATGAGCGACCTTCCAAAGGTAACATAGGTGATGGTACTTCTCTTGTCCCACTAGTGGACTCTCTTGACATCGATTGCTCCCATGATGTTGACCCACCTATTACCATGCTTCATGCTAGTGAAACTTCTTCATGCCTTGACCTACCTATTTATGATGAATATGATGATGAGCATGTTGAGTTGCCTAGTTGTGATGTTATGCTCCATAGGACATCTTGTGAAAATTCTATTGGTCACTTCATGTTTGACAATCCATTGAACTTGTCATATGCTATGAGTGAGATCTACCATATTGCATCATTTCAATCTCAACATAGTAACTATGCATGCCCCATTAAAATAAACCCTATTTGCACTTATGGCATAGATGACGAGATGATGGTCATTGGCTTTTGCTTCTCTTGTGACGATATTGCCATGCTTCCTTTACATGATTTGCGCAATTCGTCTACTATTCCATGCCATGATCACATTGTTCCAAATATGCATTGTTTTGGATGTTTTCAATATTCTCCATGTGATGTTGCTACTCATGCTCATGAGGAGACCCCCATAGTTTCCTCATACATATTAGGAGATTTTGATTCATCCCATACTTTGCATGATTCATATAATTGCTTGCACCTTATGCATTCCATGGATAACAATGCTCTAGATATTCCTCATCATGCATTACATAATTTGAGTCTCCATTATGCGATACACCATAACAAACCTCTCATGATGGATGACATGTTTCTATATCACACATCTCATTTATTTGAGCATTGGATATTTTGTGCTAACCGACACATGCATGTGCGCATCATGATGGATGACGTGTACATATATCATGCACACACAATTTTTCCTTTGTCTTTGTTTTGTGTAGGTACTCATGTATACTCGTCAACTTCTCAATCCCATGAGTTGACGAAACGAGCTCTTGAGAGCAACGATGACTTGGGATCACGTGGACTTTCATTCCCACCATTCCTTTTGCGCAAGGACTACGCGCATCTCTTCTACTTGGCTCTCACACGGCTATGGGCCATTTACCACTTATCACCTTATGCTCATTTTACCGTGTTCACATTGCATGCTATGCTTGCTCCTATGCCTTTGCCATGCAATTGTGACCCTTGCTTGCATTTACCCATGATGCACCATTATGATATTCCTATGTGTATTTGCATGCTTGGTGGAGACCCTTGTTACTATTGCCATGTTTATCATGTGCCCCATGCTATTGATGCTTGTTGTGTTGGGAGAGTCATGATGTCCCATTGCTATTTACATATGGCCTCTCGCCAATACATTGATGATAATTTTCTCATATCTTGCTTTCATGCTTGTGCTATGCCATGTGAGTTATTCATGCCCACTATTTGCACACATGACATGCTTGCCATGATTCCTTCTAGTACGTTGCATCTTCGCACTACTAGCTTGCTTGACTTGATAGCTATGATTGCTTGCTATGTTGCATCACCCATGTTCCACTATTACTCGCTTTCTTGGGTTGATGACATATATGCTCATGCCTCTCACATGATATATCTTGATCATTGTCTCTTGTGTCCATTAGTTTCCTCTTTCATATCCACTTGTATTGAGTGCAACCATACTATGCTTATTGATCTTGGAGACTTTGACATATTACTTGTGATGCATGCTTGTTTGAGTGAGCCTATTGTCTTTGGTTGTAGTTGCATCATATGCTTTCATACCATACCACACCTTGTTCTTTCTTATGATGAGCATGATGCATACACTTGTTGGGTATCTTACCACACGAATGATAGGTTTTGCACTTCCGCTAAGCTCATTTGTTTTTCCGAGTGTTTGTCATGTTCTTTCGTTTTGAAGGATTCACAAGGCATTACCATCATGAGACATATTGGTTACGTGAAGGCATACACGATGTGCGACACCAACATTTTCGACATCCTCATAAAGGTGAACTCCTTCTTTTTGAGCCATCCTCAAGTTTGCATATTGGATGGGTCACTCTTTCATTGTTGTTTCCTTCTTGTTGTCTACATGATACATCTCGCGAACGGAGGATCGACATTGGAGATTGGCTCTATGGACCTTTACATTGAGGAGCGCTCGGACTTATTGGATGCACCTTCTGTTTTCCACTCTTGCCACAACATCGAGCATTGGTATACCAACACCTCCATATTTGTTGATTGTGCTCATACTCATGCTCGATGGACATATCATACTCACCACAAATTTGCGTCTTATGCATGGATTGACTCACATTATGATTGCCTTGTTGCATCTTGTATAACCATGTCATCCATGATATATGAGCTTGTGCACTTCCTTAGCAAATTTGTTGTGATCTTTCTTGATGGCATCTTCATACATAATGATCACATTGCCTATCATCAATTGCATGATATCATACACATGTTGAGCATCCATTGCCATATTCATGCTATTGATAAACCGTCTCTCTATGACATCATTTTGGACAATGGTAGAATTTGTCGCTTTGTGCACCATGCTTTGGTTCCCATGAATGCTTTACATGTCATTTTACATCATTTGGATAAGCATCTCATGCCTTGTCATGAACAATTCCTTTGGACGGACTCATTCTTACATGATGGACACTTTGGGTGCGCTAACCATTGTATTTCCGAGTGTTTCTTGTGTTTGCTCTTTTTGCATGTCTATCACTCCGGGGACACCTTGGACTACTTGGATTGCGCCATGTCTTCACCTTCGTCCAACTACAAGTCCGTCTACGACAACCGTTTCCATGGTGATGAGGATCACGATCCGAGGTCGGATCTTTCCCAAGGGAGGGGAGATGATGCGGAGCATCCCACATTCATCACCATGTACACTCCGACTACTCTCCAAGCCCCAAGGATACATGAGATGAGACCTCGACTATTCGCCATTGGACACAAGGTGAACCCGTTCCTACATGCTTCCCCTTTCCATTCATGTGAGACATGGTTGCTACCTAAGGCGAGGACTCTATGCATGCCTAGGTACCAAGGAGACCCTCTCGGAGATGCTCGGAATGATGGACAAGTCCCCAAGTACAAGGATGAAGGAACACGACGAGAGGAACCGGAGAAAGCCTGCAGAGCCCGGACATCCGGCGTCAGCCCGGACATCCGGCCCTTCCCGCAAGCCCGGACATCCGGCCCCAGCCCGGACATCCGGCGCCCATCACAGCAGCCGCAAATCTACAGGGCCCGGACATCCGGCCCCCCAGGCCCCGGACATCCGGCCTCCCACGAAGCCCCGGATATCCGGCCCCTCGCCCGGATATCCGGCGCCCCGCACCCGAATCGACAGGAGCCAGCCGCGCCAGCCCGGACATCCGGCCGGCCAGCCCGGACATCCGGCGTCTCGGGAAAGCCCGGACATCCGGCCCGACGCCCGGACATCCGGCCTCCCCTGCCTGCGTGCAGTGCATCCGGGCCGAGGCCCTTGTACCCCTTCACCCCCTAGACTATATATACTCCATCCCCTTCCTCTTTCTAAGGTTAGCGTTGATTTAGCTCATTAGATAGAGCTTCGCTCATCCATACCGGATCTACTCCATGAGAGAGACCGCGGCCCCTCTTCGGAGAAGATCCACCTTGGATTCAAGACCTCCCTTTGCGGAGAAGACCATCATCAAGACCTCCTCACGGAGAAGAACGGCTACCGTTTGTATCGTCCTTTGTTGACCTTGGATCTCGTGTATCTCTTTGTGTTCTTTGATCTAGCACTTGTGTGACCGATTCCTTGTTGGTTTAGTGATTTCTCTCTCGTTTCCTCCGTGCTTCCCTCTTGTTCTTCCGCGTGTTCCTCGTGATTCCCCGTAGGATCCGCTCCAACGTGAAAGATCGTCCTCGTAGGGTTCCGCCCTACATCACTTCTCTTCGTTTGCTCCTTTTTGCAAGGGAGGCGGACTCATGGGACACTTTGGACGCGACAAGACATTCGCCACGCTCTCCAAGAACTACTTTTGGCCCAAGATGTTCCGCGACGTCTCACGCTTCACCAACCGATGCTCTACATGCCAGAAAGCTAAGTCTAAAGCTCAATCTCATGGTCTTTACATGCCTCTTCCTATCCCTTATCAACCTTGGGAAGACATTAGCATGGATTTTGTACTTGGTTTGCCTAGAACTCAAAATGGAAAGGATTCCGTGTTCGTTGTTGTGGATAGATTTTCCAAGATGGCACATTTCATTCCTTGCAACAAGATAGACGATGCTTCACATATTGCAAATCTTTTTTGTAGGGAAATCTTGCGACTCCACGGAGTACCAAAGACAATCGTCTCTGATCGTGACGTCAAGTTCTTGAGTTACTTTTGGAAGACCCTATGCGCCAAGCTCGGAATCCAGCTCTTGTTCTCATCCGCATACCATCCTCAAACCGACGGCCAAACGGAGGTGACGAACCGCACACTCTCCACTCTACTTAGCCTCTTGATCAAGAAGAACATCAAGGAGTGGGAGGCATGTCTACCCATCACCGAGTACGCCTACAATCGCGCAACACACTCGACTACCGGCAAGTCCCCCTTCGAGATCTTCTACGGCTTCAACCCATTGTCACCATTGGACATTCTACCACTTCCTCTACAAGAGCGCACCAACATGGATGCAAGTGCACGGGCAAGCTACATCAAGAAGATGCATGAGGATACAAGACAAACCATCGAGAGCCAAGTACAACGACTAGTGACCAAGCTCAACGTCAACAAGCAACCCATGGTCTTCAACATTGGTGATCTAGTGTGGCTACACCTTCGCAAGGACCGCTTCCCCAACGAACGCAAGTCCAAGCTTCTCCCTCGAGCCGATGGACCTTTCAAGGTGCTAGCATGCTACAACGACAACGCCTACAAGATCTACCTACCACGAGACAAGTACAATGTGAGCGACATCTTCAACGTCAAGGACCTCGCGCCATACCATGGTGATGAAGATCTTGATCCGAGGTCGGATCTTTCACAAGGGGGAGATGATGCAGAGCATCCTTCGGTCATCCCCATGGACCTTCCATCAACTATCCAAGCTCCAAGTGGACCCATGACAAGAGCAAGAGCTCGTGCTATTCAATCCGAGGTGACTTCACTCCTATTCGATTTCCCTTTTACTTCCAGTGAGACATGGCTACTACCTAAGTCCGAGACACTATGCGTGATCAGGTACAACGTTCAAGCCAAGGAACCAGGAGCCGAAGAAGAAACGACATGCGTCAACTCTCTGGACAGCCCGGAACTTCTGGCCACAGCCCGGAACTTCCGGCCCGCCCGGAGCTTCCAGCCTCCGACGACATCGACCAACCCGGGCGTGCCAACATTCTGGTTAGCCCGGAACCTGCCCGGAACCCGGCCCGGAACTTCCGGCCCGCCCAGACCTTCCGGCCCCGGGAAGCCAGCCCAACTCCACCCGCGCCAACTCTTGGCTTAGGCCGGACCCTGCCCGGACCTTCTGGCCCTGCCTGCGAGCAGCCACCTGGGCCGAGGCCTGTGTACCCTTTCGTCCCGTAAACTATAAATACTCCCCCACCTCCTCCTAGTTAGGGTCAGCATTGGTTTAGCTCATCTTTGGTGTGAGAGCCCTTGCTCATCCACTTGGTACTTCTCCTCGAAGCCCACGACCTCTTCGGAGAAGATCCCCCAAGCGGATTCAAGACCCCCTCTAGGGTTGACCCCATCAAGACCTCCTCACGGAGAAGATCGGTTACTTGTGTATCTTTCCTTTGTTGATTTTGAATCTTGTGCTACCTTATGTGTTCGGTGATCTAGCCCTTGTGTAATCGAAACTTGTAGGTTTAGTGTTCCTCTTTTGAGTTTTCCCTTGTGTTCTTCCGCCCGTTCGTCGTGTTTCCCCCATAGGATGCCCTCCAAACGTGAAAGATCTCCGATTAGGGTTCCACCCTACATCAGTTGGGATCGAGGGTTCCCTTCGTACCCTTCAGGTGGCGTTGATTCGCAACATAGAGCAGATCCTCCGTGAAGATTGGGCAACCCCGTATCATCTTGGCATCAGAGCTTCGATCGACACGGTAGGATCTTGTATCCCTAGTTTAGTTCGTGTTCTTGTTCATCCTAAAAGTCCAGAAAATAGCCCCACAAAAAATCCCTTTACCTAGCCCTTTGCAGCCTTTAATCTGTTATTTGGTGAGTTTTATCAAGTTCTTGTCCACTAGATCTTTGTTTTTAGTTGCTGAGTTCCCCCCCCCCCCAATCCAATCTTGTGTGTTTGTGTTCATTTTCGTGCACAGATTTCAGATCTGCATCCTCCACCAAATCATGCATATCTTTGTCATCCGGAGTCCATTTTGAGTTGTGCATTTTGAAAAGCCCACACTGTGTGCTCTCCATTCATCCTTGTTAGATCTGATTCCCATCGTGTTTTCCACCCAGTAAAATCAGATCAGTTCGTGTGTGTTTGCTGCCAAAGTTTCAGCTGCATGTTCTTGTTGGTTGACTTCATCTATTGTGATTTTCGTGATTCCCTCAAAGTGTGTTTTCAGAACCAAGTCCCTTGTTGAAAGTTTGTCAAAAAAAGAGCAAAAAAAGAAAAGAGGCAAAAAAAAAGAGATCTGCCCAAAGAAAAAAACTGTGTGCAAGAAGCAAAAGTGAGAAAACTTGGGACTGTTCTTCACTTATATCTTGAGAAATCCCTGTTTGTGTTGTGAGCTAAAACGTGTCAGGTGTGCAAAGTCTTCAATCCTTGCTTGCAGCAAATCTGATTCCTTGGCGAGAGTTGCACGTACCTCACGTATTTCTCATTCAGCAACTAAATGCATTAGAATCTTGTGTGGAGGATTAATTAGTTCAACAATATCTAGATTACAGATTAGTGCATCTTTTGCTACATATATACCCCACCCAAACTCCACCAAACAGCCCCGCATGTGCAACCCTAGACTTGTATTCGCTTGATTATCACTCTTTGTACCAACCACCGACACCACGGTTTAGCATGATTCTGCTCTCACTTGGAAGTTACATGAGCTTCGGTTGGTAAGTGAGGTGAGCTTGAGTTGTTATCCACATATATGCTTCTAGTACTATAGGGTTTTGGAGAACTAACCATGGCAGGTGAAGAAAACGAGTATGATGTTGAAGGAAATGGGCATCTCAATCAGCCAGTCACACGGTTTCACTTCAACGCATTACGTGATCATCTACGCCGAGAGTTCAGAAACAGCCTTGACCCAATTGAAGAGAAGCAAGACAAGTTGTCGAGAGATTTGCAGCAACTTATGGGTAATGTTGATGAGCAACTCACTCAGAACATGGCAGCCATGAGGACTGGTATTGTTGCTGATATTGTGCGGGAGCTTTGTCAGAACCGAGAAGATGCAAGTGTCCATGGTGAAGAACAAAATGTAACTGATGGGGAAGGTGCTGCTTCCAATGCACAAGCTAGAAGAAACCATGCTCCTGGTCCCCATGCCATGAGACCTCCCGGTCCCGGACGTGGAAATGATCATGGTAATGGACGTGGTCATCATGAAGCTGCTGCTGGTCGTGGTCTTAGGGAGGCCACCGAAGAGAAAATCTGCACCATGAAGGTAGTGGAGATGAGTTTGATGAAGATGAAGAAGGCATGCACCAGAATGACAGATTTCATCATCGTAGACCTTCCGGCCTGTACACTCCGACTACTCTCCAAGCCCCAAGAAGACATATGACGAGACCTCGACCATACGCCATAGGGCACAAGGTGAACTCACTCCTCTTCGAACCATCACTTTCCACATGTGAGACATGGCTACTACCTCATGCATGGACCTTGCATACACTCAGGTACAACCGAGACGACCATGGAGGATCCAAGGACCAAGGACAAGCATGGAAGCGGAGAAGGAAGAAGAAGCAGGGACAAGCTTCTGGAAAGCCCGGACCTTCCGGCCTGCCCGGAACTTCCGGCCCCCGGACCTTCCGGCCTGCCCGGAACCTCCGGCCCCCGAAGTCCAGACCAGCCCCAAGCATGCCAACTCTCTGGTTAGCCCGGAACCCGGCCGGAACCTGCCCGGAACTTCCGGCCCCGCCCGGAACTTCCGGCCTGTCTGCGCACAGTGTATTGGGCCGAGCCCATGTTTCCCTTCGCCCTCACTTGCCCCTTCGTGGGCTAGCACTACATATACTCCCCCTCCTCCTCCTAGTTAGGGTAGCAATGGATTAGCTCATATTTTGTGTGAGAGCCTTGCTCATCCACTTGGTTACTTCTCCTCGGAGCTCGCGACCTCTTCGGAGAAGATCCCCCAAGCGGATTCAAGACCCCTTCAAGGGAAGACAATCAAGACCTCCTCACGGAGAAGAACCCGGTTACCTCTTGTATCGTCCTTTGTTGTTCGTGGATCGTGTATCTCTCCTTGTGTTCATCGATCTAGCGCATGTGTAATCGAATCTTGTTGGTTTGAGTGATTCTCTTGTGTTTTCCCCCGTGATTTCCCTCGTCCTCTTCCACTCGTTCTTCGTGTTTCCCCGTAGGATCCACTCCAAGCGTGAAAGATCTCCGATTAGGGTTCCACCCTACATCATATGGTATCATGAGCCACGTTGATCACGTTTTTGGAGCCCCTACCCTTTGTTTTCTAGCTTGATTTTGTTGATTTCGTCCTAAACCGAAAATCCCTCAAAAATAGCCCCAATTTTTTTGTGATTTGTTGGTTTTGATGATGTTTTGTTGATTTTGATCCATGGATTCGTTGTGTTTCAAGTGGATCTAGCTTTCCCCCATCATTTTCCCCCTTTCCATCCACAAAATCTCCCCAATTTTGACCTTGGAAATCGAGTTTTTCTGCCCCCGTTCTCAGATCTGGAATTTAGGGTTCGTTCCGGAAGAAATTCCACGACCCCCGGAACTTCCGGCCTCCCCCGGAACTTCCGGGCTAAACAGAATGTTTACCCCAAAAACCCCCTTGAACCCCGCACTTTTTCCGCGACCCCCGGAACTTCCGGCCACCCCCCGGAACTTCCGGAGCCCGGAACTTCCGGCCCTAACCCCGGAACTTCCGGCCTAACCAGAAACTTTCCTTGAAATTTCAGCATCAGCCTTCTTCACCGTTTTCATCATAACTTTTCACTCCGAACTCCGAATTGAGTGTTCTTTGGCTCGTTTTGAAGCTATCGACGTGCCCGAGGTCCTCACCTTGGTTTCACCACCTTTTGACACCATCAAATTTTTGGTACTTTGGCATCTTTGCCTAGGGCTTCCACCACATCATCCGCAATACCACCATAGCCTTCCGCAACCTAAACCATTTTGAACCCCATAGCATTTGAGGTTGTTTGAGTAGTGACTTGAGTCTCCTAAGGTGTTTCGGCTACTTAGGGACCGTGCTACCAACTCCGACACCGTGTATAGCCCATCATACCCTTCCACATTAACCCATTTTGATCGGGTTTCCACCAATACTCCCGCAAGCACCACCGCTTTCCACTACCACCATTTGACTTTTTTACTTGAGATTTTGAGTTTGCGGTTTTTTCCGTTTCCATCATCTTGGTATCTACATCAAGAACACCGCCACTCATCATCGCCATTGACGGTAACCTCCATATCATCTTGGTATTGTGGTATCCCTCCATTGTGTATTCCCCTTGCCATTGCATTGATAACCTCTAGCCCATTTTGCGTCACTTGCCTATCGAGACTAGCCATTTGAGTATTGCCGGCAACGTTACTTGTGCACATTAGAGATCATACTTCCCATAGCATACATAACATATCATCGTGGTGCATATCTTGGTATCATATCGTGTGTCACAAGTTTGTTCCCGCATATACACAATTGCTATTTTGGTTTGTGCATTGTGCAAAAGTGGCCATACAAAAAAAAGAGAGAATAAGCTTTTAAGCAAAGAAAAAAAAGAGAAAGAGCAAAGAAGCTTGTAAGCAAGTGTCATAGCATCATACCACATTGCATATACGATTGTCATATCCGATCATATTGGATCAAACACCGGGAACCATACATACATAGCATACTTGGGATAAAATTTTATCCATTTTGCATCTTATAGGTTGTGCACAAGTGTCGTATCCGCCTATTGAGCAATCGTGCTAGCGTCTCTCTTGAGTTGTGCAACACGAGCGTTTTGGTGGATCCCACATTTTGAGCTCATTCCTAGGTTGCACGGCCCCATTTATCTATCCGTGTGTGCGTTTCCGTGTGCCATTCATTGCTATTGGTCTACTTGTTTCACTTGCAAATTTGTGAATCTCTTTCAACATTATTGACTCTTGCTAACATTTTGCATCAAATTTTTGTGCCACTATCCTCACCGAGCTCCACCATAAGCCTTACTTGTGTAGGTGTGAGAAACCGACAAGAATTGGTACCAATTGTGCTATTTCCTTGTTACATCATTGAGTGATCATTGATCCATTTTCAACATCGGTCAAGGTACATTTGGTATAAGTTCATCTCTTTCTCCCACTCATATTTGCTCGAGTCTTGTGATGGATAGGCAAGGCATTTCATCTCCGGTCTTCGACAACAACGACGGCGTGAACAACTACATCACCAAAGCGTCAATCTTCGATCTACAATGACAAATGCAAGGCGCACAATCAAGATTGCAAGAGCGCATCGAGAACCTCTCCATCGACATTCATCTCTGATGTAGGGTGGAACCCTATGTGGACGATCTTTCACGTTTGGAGAGGATCCCTACGAGGAACACGAAGAACGAGCGGAAGAGCATGAGGGAAATCACGGGGGAAAATACAAACGAATCACTCAAACCAACAAGATTCGATTACACATGCGCTAGTTCCAAGAACACATAGAGATCACACGATCCAAATCCAACAAAGGACGATACAAGAGGTAACCGATTCTTCTCCGTGAGGAGGTCTTGATTGTCTTCCCTTGAAGGGGTCTTGAATCTGTTTGGGGGATCTTCTCCGAAGAGGTCCTAAGCTCCGAGGAGAAGTAACCAAGTGGATGAGCAAGGCTCTCACACAAAATATGAGCTAAACCATTGCTACCCCTAACTAGAAGGAGGTGGAGGAGTATATATAGTCTAGGGCCACGAAGGGGTAAGTGAAGGGGTATGGGCTGCGGCCCAATGATAGAGGCAAAGGTGTCCCGTCTTTCGATGAGATGTTGGTTTTCGCTTTGGAGGAAGTCGACTTTGACGATCCGACTACGAACGTGCGAGGACGTCGCGCCTTAGCAATCGCTAAACCAACTCCGAGAGGTTATTGACCACGCCGGAGCACGATCAACGACCACGAGGGTCATTTCCTACGAGCAAACGAAGAACAAGCAAGAAACTGAGATTGCAATCTGGATATTGCGAATATAAGATGAAAGCTTTATTGATCAAGGTGGGGTTCTGTGACGCCTTTGTCTGGTCGTTGAACACAAACGAAGTACGCGAAGTTGCAGCTATGACGAACTTTTAATCTAAACAAAACCCCCAAAGTCTAAACGACGCCCTAAGGGCTGTACATATGGAGGAAGAGGAGGGAATTTCGTGGCCCTTGAGGGAGGGGTCCGAAACCAACCCTAACTCTTGTTTCCCCACACATACGGACTCTAAAAACAGCCTATACTTAAGTATTTCGAAATTACATGGGCCTGGCCCAATAATAAGGTGACGCAGCACCTATGGACGAATATTATGAAGTGGCATCTTGTATATTTCGTCCAAGGCCTCATGCACTGTAACATCCCAAATTTTGGAATGTTAATATAATTAATTGAATTGTTTGTTTGTTTGCTTGAGTGAATTAAATTTGAGTGAAATTTGAACCTTTTCAAAAACTTTTGAAAGAGAGGGAATAAAATGACTTTCCCCTTCTCCGGTAAATTCAAATTCATCCTATTAAAATCAATGAGAGAAGATGACATGACTTCTTCAACTATAAAGAATTTGAGCGGAGTTTTGCAATTTAATTCTTTCAAATATTTGCACTTGCTTCTCTATTTTTCTTCCCGAGAAATACCCGAAAAATAAATTCTTGCAAGCAAGAAAGAGCGGAGGAAAATGACCTCCAAAATCAGGGGCATTTTGAAAATATTGAGCCAAGAAAACCAAAGTTTTTATTTAAAATTATTTGCAAAAAGAAATAAAGCCTTTAGGGATTTTCTGAAAACATATTTTTAAGTTTTATTTTGGCCGTGGAATAATGCTCATCATCTACATTTTATTTTTCTGATAATTTTAGTATATAAAACTCTTTATTCGAATTGATTTGATTTCCTTTTTATTGTTTTAGTTTCCTAATTTTAAAAATAGGAATGGAATCGTTTTATTAGGAAAAACCTGGCCCATTAAGCACTTTCCTATTCTAGCCCAACAAGAGATCATCTCCTTCCTCTGTTTCCTCTCACGTTCTGAAGCTTTCCATGTCCATGGAGACAGGAAATCTCCACCTTCCCGATCTCCCTCGTCTTTCCATCCCAGCGCCTCCCGAGACCGCCTATAAAACCCCTCCTCTCCTCGTTCCATTTTTCCCATCACCACGCCTCCCTGCCGTAGCCTTCTCGCCACCGTCCTCCTTTTCCTGCCTAGAACGCCACCAGAGCTCTCCTGGAACCTCCCCATCGCCCAGCGCCACCTCCCAAGCGCCGACCCCTCCTCCGCCACCCCACCCTCGCCGGCGACCTCGCCCCCGCCGAGCAGCCCTCCACATCGCCGTCTCCTTCCTGCCATCTCTACCTCACGTCAGGTAACTCCGTTTTCGTTTTTCAGATTTATTTCCGTAATAGATTTAGTTCCGTTCTTGTTTAGCTTATAACTTTTGATCTAGAAGTCCAATGATGCTGATTCTTTTTGCGTTAGATCACAATTTTCTTGTAGTTTCCAAAATATATAATTTGTCTATGTTTGGATTTATAAAATTGAGTTAGATCATATTTGAATTAAAGCTTGTTTTGCTTATTCGGGAGTTTAAAAATAGATTTTATTTAATTCTTTTTGCTCCTAGTTGCTTAATGAAATATTTTCTGTTTAGTTAACATAAAAACATGATTAGGTGATGTTAAGAAAATTTTGTTATATAAAACTATTTTTTGTTGTTATTTGAAGTAGGAAAACTTTGAGTTGTTTTTCTTTAAGTTTTCCTTTGGGTTTTGCTTTTGTTGGTTTTGGTGTGTTACTTTGTTATGTTATTGTGTTAAGTGATGTTATGCTATGTGCTTATTATAGTTATTGTTTGCCTCGGTAGAATTTCCGGAGTGCGAAGATTGCTACTGCGAAACCCTAGTTTTCGAAGATCGTCAACAAGGCAAGTTCACTTTGACCATGCTTTCATACCTATGTTTTATTGCATTTAGTGGCACCTTTGCAACCACCCCTCAGTAGTGTTATTGAATCCTTGTAGTTGAGTAGTATGCATGAGGTAGGAACCCATCACCCTGTTACCAAGCCCGGGACGTTATTTATTTTAATGCTACGCTATAGTAGACGGGGTTGGTATGAGTGCTCGGAGTGGTGTGAGAATGGAGGATCTCGTCAATGGCGACAACTCCATGATGGAATCTGCAAGGACTGCATCTTCAAGGCCTCAAGACTTCAAGACTCGAGACAAGAATTCAATACACACTCTTGGGTGAAGGATGGTTGTGGGCACCTGGAGAAACCGGTGGTTGGCGGGATGCATGGAGAAGCGCCATGACATCTTGCGGAAAGCTTCACCCAGACTCAAAGAGACGGAAGAATACTTCACGCCGGAAGCTTACTGTGCAACCGCAAGTCATTATGGGCTCGCTTGGTTGACCTTAGTGGTGACTCTGGCTGGGACGGTGCTAGCAGATGTAGAACTACGGTAGGATTGGATGGGTACCGGACGGTGGTCATAGGAACTCTTTGGAAGACCATGTTTGGTCATCTTGTTCTCAAACACTGAAGTGCGAGAGCGTAAAAGAGGATCGAATCTTGCGGGTAAAGTGTACAAACCTCTGCAGAGGGTTTAAACCTAATCGATTAGCCGTGTCCCGATTACGGACAATTTGAGCATCTGGACTTGGATCTATCTCGGAACTCTCAACACGGATTGATAACTTAATTGTGGGCAACATATGATGATTTTGGGTTATGAGACATCGGTTGGCGGAACCATGTCATGATAGAAAACTCCATAGTACAGACTTCATTTATTCCTTTGATGTAGGTAAAATAAAACCATCTTTTACGCAAACAAAACTCAGATCTGAGCCACAAAGCCATATTGCATATAGTATAGTTTATCATCTGTTTTCTCTTATTGTGATCTTGCGGTACATTCAATGTCTTGACCTACACGGCTGCAACGTATCATGTTGCAGATATTTCCTCGACAGTAAGAGTTACAATCTGAGGTTACGGTCTACACTCAACTGCCGATGGCGTTGATGGGACTCCACACCCGTTTGATTGTTTCCGCTGATTATTATGAGGTATATATCATTTTTACGTTATTTATACATGTGATTGCACTTTGATATATACATTGATGTACTGTGTGCCAAAGATACTAATCTGTGGATGTACGAAGAATACGAGGCTTGACCGTCTCGAGGTCGGGTCGCTACAGAAATGGTATCAGAGCACATGTTGACTGTAGGACGTGACCCTAGAAACCGGAAAAGCCCCTAGGACAGGGTATCTCAAAAACTTTATTTACAAAAAGACTCTTACTTCTCATCTCTTCTGATTTTATCAAATAGACACTCTCACCTCAAATAGTTAGAATATACCCTTCCCCCTTTTGATCACATGAAGAATCAACTGAAGACGCTCCAAGAAGGATTTGATATCGGAGAACTGATGACCCCTTCAGAGTAAAGAGGATTTCACCATGTATTAGAAGCTACAACAGTTGAAGACTCCGAAGACTTGAAGGATCTGAAGAATTATTTGACCTTTAGAAGACCAAACCCCTGTTACACACTTACTTAGATACAACGATTTGTGAGCTATCATTTGTTTGATGTTTTCCGACAGCCACAAAGTAAAACTTGTTTCTTCAAAAACTATTGTTTGTATTGTGTGTATATCCCTCCCCACCTCTCTCATATCTCATCCCAAAACTTTTGGACCCAGTAGATGATGAATGAAGTTGGACTGATATTCTCTGGACCGAAGACTCAGCCCGAGGCAGAGCTATGGATGCAGAACATGGAAAATCACTTCGGGAGCAATTTGGTTTCAAGGAAGTATGAGGTTCAATATGCTCTTCAATACTTTACAGAAAGTGCTGCAACCTGGTGGAACATGCATCAAGCCATACACAGGATTTAATGGAGCAAGAACTTGGGAGGAATTCAAGAAGACCTGTTGAAATCACGTCTTATCCGGAAACACAATGATGCACCAAGAAGTAAACCTTGTGCTCGCAAGATTTATGGAGAAATAGGACACACCTGGGAGGAACACAAGGATGGATGCCCTCATTGTGAGTAAGAACACCCGGTGAGGAATGCCTAACTAGTCAGGTGACTTGTTTCCTGTGTGAAGGAACCACCCACTACCCGGTGCAGTGTCACATTTACTCCACGGTGCAACGAACTATTCCGAAGCAGGAAGAGGGAATGAAAGAAGCCCTCAAGGAGGAACTAGAAGAACCAGTAATGAATGAAAGTGTTGAAGACCTGGATGGAGAAGGTCTCAACAGATTTTACTCCAATGCCTGCTATTCATGTGGACAAGAAGGACATTTTTCACAGTATTGCACCAAGGAAAGAAAGGAGTATCCAGGATATTTCCCGACAGCAGAAGTGAAGTTTGACCCTATGGAGATAGAAACTCTGATCATTACAGAGAAATCCAGGAAGAGAAAAGGAAGGCAACCCGAGAGCAACACAATTTTTGCAGAGAAGGACTTGAGTCATATCACCTGTTACAGGTGCAAGGATTTAGGTCATTACGCTAGTAAATGCCCAGAAAAGAAGCCAAGAATCCAAGGAGCCCGCATAATCACAAAGAAGCCCCGAGACATGTCAGAAGTAATTTGTTTTCGCTGCAAGGAGGCAGGACATTATGCTATTAAATGTCCCGGCAAGATGAAAGCTGGAGTTGAGTAGTTGGAATTTTGATATGGATAATAAGAGTAGTAGAAAGCAATTTCCTTTTCATGAGCTCAATGAGTTGAGTTATGTAATAGATTCCTCAGAGATTGTAATAGTTCATGACTCAATAAAGTTGAAATGTCGCATGCTGAGAAGCCTTAAGGAGTTGCCATATTTTATCTTGGAAATTAATATTCTTGATGAACATGGAAGAAAGTGAGTTGTGATGCATAAACAGGAAATTGGAAATTGAGTTTGAAGTTTTGTTTGGATGATATGAATGTGTGCCGCAGGAGATAAGTACCTTATTCTGAGCATCATTTCTGTTTCACAACTGCAGATGACGACCCTTTATGAGTCTTTCCTTAAGGGCCCTGAAACGATCATGACCCTGACAAGTGATCATGATTACCCGAAGATCCTGAAGGACATGATGAAGCATATTCACCTTGAAGGAGATGCAGTCTACAAAGGCTACCCCTTCATGCATAAGGGAGTGGAACTTTGGTATGTGGAGGTACACCTCCACCATGTGAAAGGAGTTTGCCCAAAGAGGATGGGGCATTACTTTTTCATCTCACGTGTGCCACAAGCAACTTTTTTCGATGCCGTTCGTGAAGCAGCCATGGAAGCCATACGCCAGATCGGAGAAATACTTGAAGCAAGACTCCGTTATACTCAGGAATACCTAAGCGAAGTGCATGCAGAGATGATGAAGGAGAAGCTCAAGACCACCATGATGAAAAAGAAGATTGAAGATTTCAAGGCTCATGTCGCACACTTCGATGGGATGAAGAATCCTCGAGGAGGATAAATGAATAAAGTTGGAAGTAATGCTGACCATACCAAATCATGTGGGTGGCAGCATTTGTAACAAAGTACTTTTGGAATTTGAATTTCTGAAAATGGTTAAGGATGTAATGAAAGATTGATATGAAAATAATGAGATTTTATGGATAAACTTGTGCATTCTTTTGGTCATAGTACTCAGTAAAGCCACAAGATCAATGAAGAAAGAAATGTGTTATTCATGACGGTCCATAGAAGGAAGCTGAACAAAATAAGTTGGAGTTTTGTTTTGATATGATGGTATGAAGAAACAGAGTACTACTGGATTCAAAGGAGGTGTAACAAGAGAGTTACTCCAAGGATGATTTAAAGCTGCACTAGTCTGAAGTGGGCCATAACCCACGGGCCGAGGATTTTGAGAAGGAACAGTTGTAACTTGGATAAAGGAATACACTTGGAAGAAGCAGTGATCAAATCAGCATACGTTCCATAGGAGGTTACGCAAAAACCTAAGAGTGGTGAAGTAACGATAGATGTTTTGTTTGGCTTGCAGAAACCATGGATTTACTCGAAACCAGTTCGGGAACAAGAGAAATTTCTGTAATTTGGTGAGAATGCCCAAGTATTAGAATATGTGATTCGATATTTACGTATGTGGTAATGGTTCAAGTACGGGATGGATTGGCCCCCATACCGGAGACTTCTATCATGAACTATCATATGTTGATGGAAAATTAGAGAGCCTTGAAAAACTTAGAAGAGTGTCGACGCGATAAGCCATAAAACCATAAAATGGTAGGACGATGGAACCCCATTACAGGCAACCGTTGCCAAACGAGGTTATCGGTGAGGTTCAACCCAGACCCGTTTTCTGCAGGAGAAAACCATAAATTGTAGACCACCATGAGTGTTTCGATAGTTGTTTAGAATGGATACAGACCCATCAGCTAAGAAGATCCGGTCTCGGACGAACTTCAACTTTGACGAACCGACCCAAGCTTTTGAGGAAAACTCTATGCTTCCGATGTAAGAGCTTTAATGAAGGAGCTATTGTAAGATATGTGAAGAGACATACATTGTCAGCCCTCCGGAGGAAATATCTGAGTTTATTGGAACCATGACCTTGTTTTTAAGTGTGGTAGCACCCCGACCTTTCTCGACCAAGACATTTGCTAGAAGACCCCAACCCCTAACCTTTTCTTGCTAGCCTCTTGAATCTCGAGGACTAGATTCATTTTAAGTGTAGTAGGTTTGTAACATCCCAAATTTTGGAATGTTAATATAATTAATTGAATTGTTTGTTTGTTTGCTTGAGTGAATTAAACTTGAGTGAAATTTGAACCTTTTCAAAAACTTTTGAAAGAGAGGGAATAAAATGACTTTCCCTTCTCCGTAAATTCAAATTCATCCTATTAAAATCAATGAGAGAAGATGACATGACTTCTTCAACTATAAAGAATTTGAACGGAGTTTTGCAATTTAATTCTTTCAAATATTTGCACTTGCTTCTCTATTTTTCTTCCCGAGAAATACCCGAAAATAAATTCTTGCAAGCAAGAAAGAGCGGAGGAAAATGACCCTCCAAAATCAGGGGCATTTTGAAAATATTTGAGCCAAGAAAACCAAAGTTTTATTTAAAATTATTTGCAAAAAGAAATAAAGCCTTTAGGGATTTTCTGAAAACATATTTTTAAGTTTTTATTTTGGCCGTGGAATAATGCTCATCATCTACATTTTATTTTTCTGATAATTTTAGTATATAAAACTCTTTATTCGAATTGATTTGATTTCCTTTTATTGTTTTAGTTTCCTAATTTTAAAAATAGGAATGGAATCGTTTTATTAGGAAAAACCTGGCCCATTAAGCACTTTCCTATTCTAGCCCAACAAGAGATCATCTCCTTCCTCTGTTTCCTCTCACGTTCTGAAGCTTTCCATGTCCATGGAGACAGAAATCTCCACCTTCCCGATCTCCCTCGTCTTTCCATCCCAGCGCCTCCCGAGACCGCCTATAAAACCCCTCCTCTCCTCGCTCCATTTTTCCCATCACCACCCCTCCTGCCCGTAGCCTTCTCGCCACCGTCCTCCTTTTCCTGCCTAGAACGCTCACCAGAGCTCTCCTGGAACCTCCCATCGCCCAGCCACCTCCCAAGCGCCGACCCCTCCTCCGCCACCCCCACCCTCGCGGCGACCTCGCCCCCCTCGCCGAGCAGCCCTCCACATCGCCGTCTCCTTCCTGCCATCTCTACCTCACGCAGGTAACTCCGTTTTCGTTTTCAGATTTATTTCCGTAACAGATTTAGTTCCGTTCTTGTTTAGCTTATAACTTTTGATCTAGAAGTCCAATGATGCTGATTCTTTTTGCGTTAGATTACAATTTTCTTGTAGTTTCCAAAATATATAATTTGTCTATGTTTGGATTTATAAAATTGAGTTAGATCAGATTTGAATTAAAGCTTGTTTTGCTTATTCGGGAGTTTAAAATAGATTTTATTTAATTCTTTTTGCTCCTAGTTGCTTAATGAAATATTTTCTGTTTAGTTAACATAAAAACATGATTAGGTGATGTTAAGAAAATTTTGTTATATAAAACTATTTTTTGTTGTTATTTGAAGTAGGAAAACTTTGAGTTGTTTTTCTTTAAGTTTTCCTTTGGGTTTTGCTTTTGTTGGTTTTGGTGTGTTACTTTGTTATGTTATTGTGTTAAGTGATGTTATGCTATGTGCTTATTATAGTTATTGTTTGCCTCGGTAGAATTTCCGAGTGCGAAGGTTGCTACTCTGAAACCCTAGTTTTCGAAGATCGTCAACAAGGCAAGTTCACTTTGACCATGCTTTCATACCTATGTTTTATTGCATTTAGTGGCACCTTTGCAACCACCCCTCAGTAGTGTTATTGAATCCTTGTAGTTGAGTAGTATGCATGAGGTAGGAACCCATCACCCTGTTACCAAGCCCGGGACGTTATTTATTTTAATGCTACGCTATAGTAGACGGGGTTGGTATGAGTGCTCGGGAGTGGTGTGAGAATGGAGGATCTACGTCAATGACGACAACTCCATGATGGAATCTGCAAGGACTGCATCTTCAAGGCCTCAAGACTTCAAGACTCGAGACAAGAATTCAATACACACTACTGGGTGAAGGATGGTTGACGGGACCCTGGAGAAACCAGTGGTTGGCGGGATGCATGGAGAAGCGCCATGACATCTTGGAAAGCTTCACCCAGACTCAAAGAGACGGAAGAATACTTCATGCCGGAAGCTTACCCGTGCAACCGCAAGTCATTATGGGCTCGCTTGGTTGACCTTAGTGGTGACTCTGGCTGGGGCGGTGCTAGCAGATGTAGAACTACGGTAGGATTGGATGGGTGCGGACGGTGGTCGAGGAACTCTTTGGAAGACCATGTTTGGTCATCTTGTTCTCAAACACTGAAGTGCGAGAACGTAAAAGAGGGATCGAATCTTGCGGGTAAAGTGTACAAACCTCTGCAGAGGGTTTAAACCTAATCGATTAGCCGTGTCCCCGGTTACGGACAATTTGAGCATCTGGACTTGGATCTATCTCAGAACTCTCAACACCGGATTGATAACTTAATTGTGGGCAACATATGATGATTTTGGGTTATGAGACATCGGTTGGCGGAACCATGTCATGATAGAAAACTCCATAGTACAGACTTCATTTATTCCTTTGATGTAGGTAAAATAAAACCAGCTTTTACGCAAACAAAACTCAGATACAGAGCCACAAAGCCATATTGCATATAGTATAGTTTATCATCTGTTTTCTCTTATTGTGATCTTGCCGGTACATTCAATGTACTGACCTACACGGCTGCAACGTATCATGTTGCAGATATTTCCTCGACGAGTAAGAGTTACGATACTGAGGTTACGGTCTACACTCAACCCGCCGATGGCGTTGATGGGACTCCACACCCGCTTGATTGTTTCCGCTGATTATTATGAGGTATATATCATTTTACGTTATTTATACATGTGATTGCACTTTGATATATACATTGATGTCTGTGTGTGCCAACATACTTGATCCGAGGATGGCACAAGAATACGTAGGCTTGACCGTCTGAGGTCGGGTCGCTACATGCACTCATTAGGGTGGCTTCAAAGTCCTGGAATCATCACTTGTAACTCCGTTCTTGTTCCCCTTGCGCATGCCAACATCTCCATGCTTGAACTTGCTCCAAGGTTCATCTTTCTTGTCCATGGTAGGCCCTTCATTTGTAAGCAAAACAAATGTATCCAATTTAGGCAGCATCATATTCTCATGAACATTGGAATCGTTACCAAGAAACGAAAGTACCGATAATTCAATTGGCGTCATGCGAGCTCGTAATTGGTCCGGTATGTATAGCAGCAGGGGCTGTGGGTGTAACAATGGTATTTATGTCCTCATCATCCTCCCTTCTTGAAATGAAGTCGTCCTCGACGGAAGCTCATCTTCCTCACCCAAATAAGGCTTCAAATCTGCAATGTTAAAAGTGGGACTAACCCCAAAATCTGCAGGCAGCTCAAGTTTATATGCATTATCATTTATTTTCTCTAACACCTTAAATGAACCATCAGCACGTGGCATTAGCTTTGATTTATGCAAATTAGGAAACATATCCTCACGCAAATGTAACCAAACAAGATCTCCAGTGCAAAGACAACATGTTTTCTACCCTTATCTCCAGCAAGTTTATATTTAGCATTCATACGCCCAATGTTTTCCTTAGTTAACTCATGCATTTTTAAAATCAATTCAGCACGTTCTTTAGCATCAAAATTAACCTTCTCCGAAGATGGAAGAGGCAACAAATCAATAGGTGCACGAGGTAGGAAGCCATACACAATTTCAAAAGGGCACATCTTAGTAGTAGAATGCAATGAACGATTATAAGCAAATTCAATATGAGGCAAGCATTCTTCCCACATTTTATTATTATTATTCAAAATAGCCCTAAGCATAGTAGACAATGTTCTATTGACTACTTCAGTTTGTCCATCAGTTTGGGGGTGACAAGTAGTACTAAAAAGCAGTTTAGTCCCCAACTTAGCCCATAAACATCTCCAAAAGTGGCTAAGAAATTTAGTATCACGATCTGAAACAATAGTATTTGGCACACCATGCAAGCGAATAATTTCACGAAAGAACAAATCAGCAACATTAACAGCATCATCGCTTTTATGACATGGTATAAAGTGTGCCATTTTTGAGAATCTATCCACGACAACAAATATGCTATCCCTTCCCTTCTTTGTTCGAGGTAAACCTAAAACAAAGTCCATAGATATATCCTCCCAAGGAACACTAGGTACAGGCAAAGGCATATATAAACCATGAGGATTGAGTCGTGACTTAGCTTTTTGACATGTAGTGCAGCGAGCAACAAAACGCTCAACATCCCGTCTCATCTTTGGCCAAAAGAAATGTGTAGCAAGTATATCCTCCGTCTTCTTCACGCCAAAGTGTCCCATTAATCCTCCTCCATGCGCCTCCTGCAACAACAAAAGACGAACAGAGCTAGCAGGAATGCATAGCTTGTTAGCACGGAACACAAAACCATCATTAATAACGAACTTGTTCCATGTTCTTCCTTCTTTACAATTCTGCATTACATCTTTAAAATCAGCATCATGCACATATTGATCTTTGATGGTCTCCAAACCAAATATTTTGAAGTCAAGTTGTGAAAGCATAGTATAGCGACGAGAAAAGCATCAACAATAACATTTTCTTTACCCTTCTTGTGTTTAATGACATAAGGGAAAGTCTCAATGAATTCAACCCAGTTAGCATGTCTACGATTCAGTTTAGCTTGACTTTTAATATGTTTCAAAGATTCATGATCAGAATGTATAACAAATTCTTTGAGCCATAAATAATGTTGCCATGTCTCTAAAGTCCGAACAAGAGCATATAATTCTTTGTCATAAGTAGAATAGTTCAGACTAGGCCCACTCAATTTTTCAGAAAAGCATGCAAGAGGTTTGCCTTCTTGTAATAACACACCTCCTAATCCAATTCCACTAGCATCACATTCAAGCTCAAAAGTCTTATTAAAGTCAGGAAGTTGGAGTAAAGGAGCATGTGTCAACTTATCTTTCAATATCGTGAAGGCTTCTTTGATGAGGACATGATTACCTTCGATACGACCAAAAATATTGCGTACATGTATATTTGTGAGGTGATTTCTAATGCAAACTATGCAATAATTTATTTATGTCATCCAGGACAAAAATACTTCACAAACTTTTGTGCCGTGTCTAATTGCAGGTGTATGGGACATTTGTACAATCCACGTATGAAGATAAGGGAGAAAGAGATGTTTACCTGCTGTTCAAAAAGTTCTCTCACGTCACTTTTGGCCCAAGAGAAGATAGAGTCCAAGTCTCTCACGTTCTGGACTCAGATTCGGACTACACAGACATATCTGACTCAAAACGTCAATAACTTTTTTCATACGGACTCCAAATTGGTTGATTCTTTTTTTTGTTGGAAAATAGATTTCGTGCACTTTCTAACCCAATTGGAATCACCTTAAAATCCGTCCGGAGCGTTGAGTTATGAACGATACAATCTGATGCCGCAGCAGAATCCGAGTCAAACTACATGTCCAAAGGTGTTACGTCACCTCCACTTGGGCCCATTGGCCTTGTACGACCTAGGGTTAGTGTTAGGCTGCCTTGGGACGTCCTCCCACCTCCTTGGCCGCCACCCCTTGCTCCTATATAAGTACATCCATCTAGTAGCTTTTTCCTGGGGATTTGTTTAGTTAAAAGTTAGCCATTGCAACTTTGTGTACTTCGTTTGTGTCCAACGACCAGACCAAGACCGATCCCCACCATTATCAATACTTCATATATATTCGCAATATTCAGATTGCTTTATCATATTCTTGCTCGTTCTTCGATTGCTTGCAGGAATAGACCTTCGTGGTCAGGCTGATCGTGCTTCCGGCATCGTCAGTAACCTAAGGAGATTGGTTTAGCGATTGCTAAGGCGCAACGTCGTGCACATTTGTAGTCGGATCGTCAAAGTCGACTCCACCAAATCGACAATTATCATCTCATCGAAAGATCGGGACACCCTCGCCTCTAGCAAGTGGTATCAGTTTTCAGGTTGCTCGGTGAGAATTTCCAATTATCCCTAGATTAGATTTATTTTCTTACCTATTGTCCAAGAAAAAGCAAAAAAAAAAGTTCCTTTGTCCCAGCCAGTCTCAGCCTTTACAATTTTCTTTTCATTGTTTGCATTATTGAATTATCGGTTGCATCGTCGTGTCGAGTTGCTGGTCTTAGTGTCTAGTTCGTTTAGAGTTTCGAGTTCTGTTCACATTAGTCACGCCGCCGCTGCATCGTTATCCCTTCCGTAGACCACCATCCATCCATCAATTTCCACCACGTGCTACCCACCGTTCATTGTCATAACCATAGTTGAGATCGCTCACATCTTCACTTGATCCAATCTGCATCTTATCTAGTTTGTGCGGAAAGAGGAGAGAAAAAAGAGAGAAAAATTAAAAGAAAAAGTCAGAGAAAAAAGAGAGAAAGAAAAGAAAAAATAAATGTGAGAAAAAAAAGGGAGAAGAAAAAAAGACAAAGTTCGGATCTATCTAGACTCAATCTCGTATCTGAATTCGGATTGGAATCTGTTTTGTGCACTGTTCAGTAAAACATGCATAACTTCCTCATACGAAGTCCGTTTTGGCTCCGCGAGTACTCAAATTAAAGCTAGAGACGAGCCGCATCTAAATAGTTGCAGAAGCTAGTTCAATATTTGGCACCTCAAAATCGGCTCCTAAATAGGTCTTTTTGCCCTCCGAAGTTCGTGAACACAGCTTATTCCAGTTTTTCAAACCAGTTTAAGAATTTTTTGACTCCTCATATCAACTCGGAATTGAGTGATTCTTTTTGAATTGGAAAGCTTGAGTTAGTAGCATTCTTCTAAAAAAGTTATCAGAAAATTGGCTCAAACTTTTCAAAAGGAAAATTGGAGAGAGAGTTGTTGTATATCCTGCTTGGCAGTTGTTCTTCATCATTATCTTTACTTCCGTTGTGATCTTCACTTATATCTTGCTGTCCAGAGCTACTTATTATCCTTCATTGATGCTAGTTGTGCTACGACGTGACCTCATTAGTGTTCTAGGCTCGCGTCTCTAGTCTGGTCTAGCCTAGGACCAGCACAGTACCGTCGTTGAGCGTTTATTCAACATTGCATCTATGAATTGATTATTGCTAATTTTTTTGCTACCATATATAGCCAACCCAGCTCCACATATTTCTACATCGTATACGTACATTCCCCGGCAATCGCTTTACACAATCTTGAGTTACTTGACACCGCTGGTTGCTGTCACCACCGCCGCATGGTAAGAACTTGTAAGATATTGATATTTGCTTTCTTGTGAGCACTTTACAACCACATCCTAGTAGTTCATAGGAACATTATTCTCGAATTTTGTTTCTTGTTTCTACTAATCTTGACAGGTTCCGGAGATAGAAGTTCTTGGACGACGGACACATCTTCATCATCACGAGAGTTAGGACAACACACACAAGCATATGGTCAGGGTATGTCGTTACCATCATTTGAGGGTAGATTTAATCCTGCTATTTATCTAGCTTGGGAGCTTGAATTAGAAGAAGTTTTTAGTCACCATGATTTTTCTGAACTTGAGAGAGTACGAGCTACCACTAGAGCATTTACTGGTTTTGCTTCTGTTTGGTGGAGTGTACATTGTAAGAAAAACATTGATAACCAACCCACAACTTGGAAAGTTTTGAAAGCTGTAATGAGACAACAATTTTTTCCTCCTTACTATCGTCGTGAATTGCTTCGCAAATTTGAACAATTAAAACAAGATAGTAACACTGTTCATGCTTACTACAAAGAGTTCAAATGTGATGTAGGGCGGAACCCTACGTGGGCGATCTTTCACGTTGGAGCGGATCCTACGGTGAATCACGAAGAACACGCGGAAGAACACGAGGGAAAACACGGGGAAAACGAGAGAGAGATCACTCAACCGACAAGAAACCAATCACACAAGTGCTAGATTATCGAATGCATAGAGTGGTACAAGATTCGAGATCAACAAAGGTAAGGATACACGAGTAGTCGTTCTTCTCCGAGAGGAGGTCTTGATGGGTCCACCCTATGATGAGGACATCAATACCATTGTTACACCCACAGCCCCTGCTGCTATACATACTGGACCAATTACTAGAGCTCGCGCACGCCAATTGAATTATCAGGTACTTTCGTTTCTTGGTAACGATTCCAATGTTCATGAGAATATGATGCTGCCTAAATTGGATACATTTGTTTTGCTTACAAATGAAGGGCCTACCATGGACAAGAAAGATGAACCTTGGAGCAAGTTCAAGCATGGAGATGTTGGCATGCGCAAGGAGAACAAGAACGGAGTTACAAGTGATGATTCCGGGACTTTGAAGCCACCCTAATGAGTGCATAAGGCCTTGGACGAAATATACAAGATGCCACTTCATAATATTCGTCCATAGGCTATTCTAGGTGCTGCGTCACCTTATTATTGGGCCAGGCCCATGTAATTTCGAAATACTTAAGTATAGGCTGTTTTAGAGTCCGTATGTGTGGGGAAACAAGAGTTAGGGTTGATTTGGACCCCTCCACCAAGGGCCACGAAATTCCCCCTCTTTCTCCATATATACAGCCCTTAGGGCACCGTTTAGACCTTGGGTTTTGTTTAGATTAAAAGTTCGCCATAGCTGCAACCCGCGTGCCGTTTGTGTTCAACGACTGGACAAAGCGCCACAGAACCCCACCTTGATCAATAAAGCTTTCATCTTATATTCGCAATATCCAGATTGCAATCTCAGTTTCTTGCTTGTTCTTCGTTTGCTCGCAGGAAACAGGCCCTCGTGGTCGTTGATCGTGCTCGGCGTGGTCAATAACCCTCGGAAGTTGGTTTAGCGATTGCTAAGGCGCGACGTCTCGCGACGTTCGTTAAGTCGGATCGTCAAGGTCGACTCCCACGAAGCGATAGCCACCATCTCATCGAAACATCGGGACACCTTTGCCTCTATCAAGTGGTATCAGATTTTCAGGTTGCTCGGTGAGATTTTACAGTTTTTCGTAGATTAGATCGAGTCATTCTTCATACCTAAAGTCCACGAAAAAACCACAAAAAAATTAGGGTTAGTTCATCATATCCAACCAATCGAGCCTTTGCATAATCTTTTTAGGGTTTTGCTTTGTTGAATTTGCGGTTGCATCGTCGTGTCTAGTTGCTGGTCTTAGCGTCTAGTCTTTTAGAGTTTGAGTTCGGTCATAAGTTGTCACGCCGCCACCGCACCATCATCATCACCCTGCCACCTACCATCCCCGCTTCGAATCCGTATCCATATACCACCACCAATCCGTGTCCATATACCACCACCGATCCATATCCATATACTACCACCGCTACCACCACCTGTCATATACCACCACCATATATCCACCACCAATCCGAGTTCCTTGCATATTAGGGTTGTTTTCGAGATCCATCTAGTTTCCGATTCGTGTTTCCTTGCCGGAGTAGGTTTTGAAAAAAAAAAAAGAGTCTGGAAACCACCCTCCGTTTAGGCCCAAAATTTTCCAAAAACGTACTTGTCAAAAAAATTTCTGGCTATCCTATTTTTAGGTGTTTCTAAGTGGATTGAGACAGTCGCCGTTATAGAAAGTTTTTTGACCCGCTTCAGCTTTTGGGTCAAGGCGGCAAAAAAAATTTTTTTTTGTCGAAAAATTTCGTGCCCATCTGTCTGTTTGACCTCGGAAGAGTTTTGAGACACTCGCCATTATAGTGATTTTTCGCAAAAAAAAAAAAAAAAAAAAAAAAAAAAAAATAAAAAAAAAAAAAAAAAAAGCGAAATTTCTTTTTTTCAGTGTGCTTTTCCGTTGTTTCCGTGCAGCGCCGTGATTTTGTTAGTGTTCTAGGCTCGCGTCTCTAGCACGGTCTAGCCTAGGACCAAAGACAAGATCTGCGTCGTTGAGCGTTTATTCAACTTTGCATCTACGAATTGATTATTCTTGACCCTTTTGCTACCATATTATAAGCCTTCCCAGCTCCTCATACATCTACATCGTGCGTTTGACTCTCCTTGGTAATCGCTCTATCCAAGCTTTGAGAGTTTTGACTACATCGGTTGCGATCACCTTTCTTCTTTGGGTAAGCGGTAAGAATTTGAGATTTGCTTGACGGATTTGTGATCGCCCACCACACCACCACCACCACTTCCTAGTAGTCCGTCAATCATATTCTTGTGTGTTTCTATTGCTGCTAACCATGGCAGGATCACAAGCCGACGTGATCGACCGGGAGAACATGACAAACAAAGCGCTACATGATAAGTTTCAACAAATGATGAGTGGGCAGGTGGAAGATGTGCTAAATAGATTTGAAGAGGCCATGGAGAAGATAGATGGCATTGAGAAGGCGTTCGAAACAAAGCTCGATAACAAGTTTAATGAATTGCTCGCGCGTCTACCACCACCACCACCGGCGGCACCTAACGCACCTCTACTACAACAACAAGGACTACCTCCACATCGTGAAACAGCCCTCCGCCGAGCTTCCCGTGTCCCACTTCAGCCTGGCCAAGCTGCTGGTGCTGCTTGTTGATATACGTGGCTCCTGCTGCTGCGGTGGGGAGGATGATTATGTGAGAGCTTACGAGGATGAGGTTGATCAACATCGAACTACGTGCAACCACCAGCACCACAACCACCGTGTCGTCCACATGCAAACAATGGCAATGTTGGGCTCCCCTTCAGTGCGAGATCATGACCATCTCCCTAAACTGAAATTGAATATTCCACCATTTGAGGGTAGATATGTTCCTGATATATATCTTACTTGGGAGTTAGAAACTGAACAACGATTTACATGTTTACAATATCCTGAGGAGAGACGTGTTCCTGCTGCTGTTTGTGCTTTCACTAGCTTTGCATGTGTTTGGTGGTCTGAACATTGTAGATTATATCCTGTTCCAGATACTTGGGCTGCTTTGAAAACTGTTATGCGTACTCGTTGGGTTCCACCATATTATCAACGTGAATTACTTCAAAAATTGCAGCGCTTAAGACAAGGAAAAAATTCGGTAGAAGAATATTATCAGGAATTACAAACTGGCTTGATTAGATGTGGTATTGTTGAGGAGAATGAAGCTATGCTTGCACGTTTTCTGGGTGGACTAAATAGAGAGATTCAAACCATTCTAGACTACAAGGATTATAATAATATCACTCGATTATTCCATCTTGCTTGTAAAGCTGAACGTGAAGTGCAGGATCGACGAGGCGTTGGCGCGGACTAACTTTTCTCGCAGGTCGACCTTCATCATGGACACCACGTGCATCATCTACTTCCACACGCTCTACTACACGGCACCTCCGTCGGCTGCCACCTCCAACCGTGATACAAGAAAGCAGGCACAACCACCACTATCTCGCCAAGAGCACACCCGCTGGGCCTACAGAGCTCTTCTTCTTCCATGGCGTCAACAGGCACACAAGTGATATTATTTGTCGTCGTTGTAAGGGAAGAGGACATTTATGAGAGAATGCCAATCTCAGCGTGTGATGATTGCTCACGAGGATGGTGGGTATGAGTCCGCTAGTGACTATGATGAAGAGACTTTGGCTCTTATTACACATGAAGAACACGGTGGAGATGATTACGATCTTGAGACGCAATACATGGCTGTCAAGATCTTGACAGTATGAATGTTTAGTTGCTCAACGTGTTTTGAGTGTGCAGGTTACACAAGCTGAGCAAAATCAGAGGCATAACTTGTTCCATACAAAGGGAGTTGTGAAGGAACGTTCTATTCAAGCGTCATCATAGATGGAGGGAGCTGCAACAACTTGGCTAGCATGGATATGGTGGAGAAGCTTTCTCTCACCACAAGACCACATCCACATCCTTACTACATCCAATGGTTCAACAACAGCGGCAAGGTTAAGGTAACACGTCTGTTCGTGTGCATTTTAGTATCTCTACATATGCTGATTATGTTGATTGTGATGTGGTACCTATGCAAGCATGTTCCTTATTACTTGGTAGACCATGGCAATTTGATAAAAATTCTGTACACCATGGTAGAAACAATCAGTATACTCTTGTTCACAAGGATAAAAATATTACTTTGCTTCCTATGACTCTGATTCCATTTTGAAAGATGATATTAATAGAACTAATAAAGCAAAACAGGAGAAAATAAGAGTGAAAATCAGATTGTGGCAAAAGAATTTGAGCAACAAATGAAGCCCAATAATAAACCATCTAATGTTGCTTCTGAAATTAAACTGAAAAGTGCATGTTTATTTGCCACCAAATCTGATATTGATGAGCTAGATTCTAGCAAATCTGTTTGCTATGCTTTTGTGTGCAAAGAGGCATTATTTTCATTCGAGGACGTGCCTTCCTCTTTGCCCCTCGCTGTCACTAACATTTTGCAGAGTTCGACGTCTTCCCACAAGACGTGCCACCGGATTACCACCTATTCGAGGGATTGAGCATCAAATTGACTTAATTCCGGTGCATCGCTACCCAACCGTGCACCATACCGTACCAATCCAGAGGAGACGAAGGAGATTATCGTCAAGTCACAGGAGCTGCTCGACAAAGGTTATATACGCGAATCTCTTAGTCCTTGTGCTGTTCCTATTATACTAGTGCCTAAAAAGGATGGTACGTCGGCGTATGTGTGTTGATTGTAGAGGCATTAATAATATTACTATTCGTTATCGTCATCCTATTCCTAGGCTAGATGATATGCTTGATGAATTAAGTGGCTCTACAATATTCTCCAAAGTTGATTTATGTAGTGGATACCATCAAATTCGTATGAAATTGGGAGATGAATGGAAAACAGCATTTAAAACTAAGTTTGGATTATATGAGTGGTTAGTCATGCCTTTTGGGTTAACTAATGCACCTAGTACTTTCATGAGATTAATGAACGAAGTTTTACGCGCTTTCATTGGACGATTTGTGGTAGTTTACTTTGATGATATACTGATTTATAGCAAATCTTTGGAAGAACATTTGGAACATTTACGTGTTGTTTTTAATGCTCTACGTGATGCACGCTTGTTTGGTAACCTTGGGAAGTGCACCTTTTGCACCGACCGAGTATCTTTTCTTGGCTATGTTGTTACTCCACAGGAATTGAAGTTGATAAAGCCAAGATTGAAGCTATTGAGAGTTGGCCGCAGCCCAAAACGGTCACACAAGTGAGGAGTTTTCTTGGACTCGCTGGTTTCTATAGGCGTTTTGTGAGAGACTTTAGCACCATTGCTGCACCTCTCAATGAGCTTAGAAAGAAGGATTTGCCTTTTGTTTGGGGTACCGCATGTGAAGAAGCCTTCACGGTATTGAAAGATAAGTTGACACATGCTCCTTTACTCCAACTTCCGACTTTAATAAGACTTTTGAGCTTGAATGTGATGCTAGTGGAATTGGATTAGGAGGTGTGTTATTACAAGATGGCAAACCTGTTGCATACTTTTACGAAAAATTGAGTGGGCCTAGTCTGAACTATTCTACTTATGACAAAGAATTATATGCTCTTGTTAGGACTTTAGAGACATGGCAACATTATTTATGGCCCAAAGAATTTGTTATACATTCGATCATGAATCTTTGAAACATATTAAAAGTCAAGCTAAACTGAATCGTAGACATGCTAAATGGGTTGAATTCATTGAGACTTTCCCTTATGTCATTAAACACAAGAAGGGTAAAGAAAATGTTATTGCTTGATGCTTTGTCTCGTCGATATACTATGCTTTCACAACTTGACTTCAAAATATTTGGTTTGGAGACCATCAAAGATCAATATGTGCATGATGCTGATTTTAAAGATGTAATGCAGAATTGTAAAGAGGGAAGAACATGGAACAAGTTCGTTATTAATGATGGTTTTGTGTTCCGTGCTAACAAGCTATGCATTCCTGCTAGCTCTGTTAGTCTTTTGTTGTTGCAGGAGGCGCATGGAGGAGGATTAATGGGACACTTTGGCGTGAAGAAGACGGAGGATATACTTGCTACACATTTCTTTTGGCCAAAGATGAGACGGATGTTGAGCGTTTTGTAGCTCGCTGCACTACATGTCAAAAAGCTAAGTCACGACTCAATCCTCATGGTTTATATATGCCTTTGCTGTGCCTAGTGTTCCTTGGGAGGATATATCTATGGACTTTGTTTTAGGTTTACCTCGAACAAAGAAGGGAGGGATAGCATATTTGTTGTCGTGGATAGATTCTCTAAAATGGCACACTTTATACCATGTCATAAAAGCGATGATCTTTGTTAATGTTGCTGATTTGTTCTTTCGTGAAATTATTCGCTTGCATGGTGTGCCAAATACTATTGTTTCAGATCGTGATACTAAATTTCTTAGCCACTTTTGGAGATGTTTATGGGCTAAGTTGGGGACTAAACTGCTTTTAGTACTACTTGTCACCCCAAACCGATGGACAAACTGAAGTAGTCAATAGAACATTGTCTACTATGCTTAGGGCTGTTTTGAAGAATAATAAGAAAATGTGGGAAGAATGCTTGCCTCATATTGAATTTGCTTATAATCGCTCATTGCATTCTACTACTAAGATGTGCCCTTTTGAAATTGTGTATGGCTTCCTACCTCGTGCACCTATTGATTTGTTGCCTCTTCCATCTTCGGAGAAGGTTAATTTTGATGCTAAAGAACGTGCTGAATTGATTTTAAAATGCATGAGTTAACTAAGGAAAACATTGAGCGTATGAATGCTAAATATAAACTTGCTGGAGATAAGGGTAGAAAACATGTTGTCTTTGCACCGGAGATCTTGTTTGGTTACATTTATGTAAGGATAGGTTTCCTAATTTGCGCAAATCAAAGCTAATGCCACGTCTTGATGGTCCATTTAAGGTGTTAGAGAAAATAAATGATAATGCATATAAACTTGAGCTGCTGCAGATTTTGGGGTTAGTCCCACTTTTAACATTGCAGATTTGAAGCCTTATTTGGGTGAGGAAGATGAGCTTCCGTCGGGGCGACTTCATTTCAAGAAGGGAGGATGATGAGGACATCAATACCATTGTTACACCCACAGCCCCTGCTGCTATACATCTTGGACCAATTACTAGAGCTCAAGACGCCAATTGAATTATCGGTACTTTCGTTTCTTGGTAACGATTCCAATGTTCATGAGAATATGATGCTGCCTAAATTGGATACATTTGTTTTGCTTACAAATGAAGGGCCTACCATGGACAAGAAAGATGAACCTTGGAGCAAGTTCAAGCATGGAGATGTTGGCATGCATAAGGAGAACAAGAACGGAGTTACAAGTGATGATTCCAGGACTTTGAAGCCACCCTAATGAGTGCATAAGGCCTTGGACGAAATATACAAGATGCCACTTCATAATATTCGTCCATAGGCTATTCTAGGTGCTGCGTCACCTTATTATTGGGCCAGGCCCATGTAATTTCGAAATACTTAAGTATAGGCTGTTTTAGAGTCCGTATGTGTGGGGAAACAAGAGTTAGGGTTGATTTGGACCCTCCACCAAGGGCCACGAAATTCCCCCTCTTTCTCCATATATACAGCCCTTAGGGCACCGTTTAGACCTTGGGTTTTGTTTAGATTAAAAGTTCGCCATAGCTGCAACTTCGCGCATTTCGCTTGTGTTCAACGACTGCACAAAGCGCCACGTAACCCCACCTTGATCAATAAAGCTTTCATCTTATATTCGCAATATCCAGATTGCAATCTCAGTTTCTTGCTTGTTCTTCGCTTGCTCGCAGGAAACAGGCCCTCGTGGTCGAGTTGATCGTGCTCGGCGTGGTCAATAACCCTCGGAAGTTGGTTTAGCGATTGCTAAGGCGCGACGTCTCGCGACGTTCAGTAGTCGGATCGTCAAGGTCGACTCCCACAGAAACGATAGCCACCATCTCATCGAAACATCGGGACACCTTTGCCTCTATCACCCTAGAAGGGGGTCTTGAATCCGCTTGGGGATCTTCTCCGTAGAGGTCCTGATCTCCGAGGAGAAGTAGCCAAGTGGATGAGCAAAGGCTCTCTCACCTAAACATGAGCTAATCCAAAGCTAACCCTAGAAAGAGGAGGGGCTCAAGTATATATAGTCTCGGGCGAAGGGGTACAAGGGACGAGTCCCGTAGGAACTGCACGCAGGCAGGGGAGGCCGGACGTCTGGGCCTCGGGCCGGATGTCCGGGCTCTCAGCCCGGATGTCCGGGCTAGGGCGACTGATTCTGCAGAACCGGGTGGTTGGAGCCGGATTTCCGGGCGGCGGCCGGATATCCGCCGGGGACGGGCCGGATGTCCCAGGCGGGAGGGCGGATGTCCGGCTGGTATGTGTCTCTCAGGTGCATTCGGTGATGGGGGGGCCGGATTTCCGGGTGAAGGGGCCGGACATCCGGGGCTTCCGGAAGAGCCGGATGTCCGGGGCATGGGGCCGGATGTCCGGGCTGGGCAGATTCCTCCGGTTCCTCTCGTCGTGTTCCTTCCTCCTTGTACTTGGCGGCTTGTCCATCTTCACGTGCATCCTCGGGAGGTTCCCCTTGACACCTAATCATGCATAGCATATCGGACTTAGGTAGTAGCCATGTCTCGAGTGGATCATATGTGATATCAATAAGGAAAGAGGTCACCTCGTTCTCGAGAGGTCTAGCTCTAGCTCGTGTCATGGGTCCTCTTGGCTCTTGATGAGGCGGTTGTAGGTCCATGGGGATGATCGTGGGATGCTCCGCATCATCTCCCCCCCTTGGGAGAGATCCGACCTCGGATCAAAAGCTTCGTCTCAATGGAAAGGTGCAAGGTCCTTGACGTTGAAGATGTCGCTCACGTTGTACTTGTCTCGAGGTATGTCGATCTTGTAAGCATTGTCGTTGTAGCTTGCTAGCACCTTGAAAGGTCCATCGGCTCGAGGGAGAAGCTTGGACTTGCGTTCTTTGGGGAAGCGGTCTTTGCGGAGGTGTAGCCACACTAAATCACCAATGTTGAAGACGATGGGTTGCTTGTTGGCGTTGAGCTTGTTTGCTTGGCGTTGTACTTGTCGCTCAATGGTGTGCCTTGTATCTTCGTGCATCTTCTTGATGTAGCTTGCTCGTTCACTTGCATCCATGTTGGTGCGCTCTTGGAGAGGAAGTGGTAGAATGTCCAAAGGGGACAATGGGTTGAAACCGTGAAGCGACCTCAAGGGGACTTGCCGGTAGTTGAATGTCTAGCACGATTGTAGGCGTACTCGGCGATGGGTAGACATGCTTCCCACTCCTTGATGTTCTTCTTGATCAAGACACGAAGTAGAGTGGATAGTGTGCGGTTCGTCACCTCCGTTTGGCCGTCGGTTTGAGGATGGTATGCGGATGAGAACAAGAGCTGGATTCCGAGCTTGGCGCATAGGGTCTTCCAAAAGTAACTCAAGAACTTGACGTCACGATCGGAGACGATTGTCTTTGGTACTCCGTGGAGTCGCAAGATTTCCCTACAAAAAAGATTTGCAATATGTGAAGCATCGTCTATCTTGTTGCAAGGAATGAAATGTGCCATCTTGGAAAATCTATCCACAACAACGAACATGGAATCCTTTCCATTTTGAGTTCTACGCAAACCAAGTACAAAATCCATGCTAATGTCTTCCCAAGGTTGATAAGGGATAGGAAGAGGCATGTAAAGACCATGAGATTGAGCTTTAGACTTAGCTTTCTGGCATGTAGAGCATCGGTTGGTGAAGCGTGAGACGTCGCGGAACATCTTGGGCCAAAAGTAGTTGTTGGAGAGCGTGGCGAATGTCTTGTCTCGTCCAAAGTGTCCCATGAGTCCGCCTCCATGAGCCTCTTGCAAAAGGAGCAAACGAAGAGAAGACTCGGGAATGCAAAGTTTGTTAGCTCTCATAAGATAACCATCCTTGATGTGATATTGTTCCCAAGACGTATGCGTCAAACACTTAGCATAAGGAGAAGGAAAAGATGGATCATGCTCATACAAGTCTTTTATATGCTCAAAACCAATAAATTCAACTCAAGTTGAGTGACAAGCATGGATATGCGTGAAAGCGCGTCAGCAACTACATTTTCTTTACCCTTAATGTACTTTATCACATAAGGAAAAGATTCAATGAATTCACTCCATTTGGCATGACACTTGTTTAACCTTTGAGGTACTTAAGCGTTTCATGATCGGTATGGATGACAAACTCATGAGGTCTAAGGTAATGTTCCCAAACATGTAGCACACGCACTAAAGCATACAGTTCTTTGTCATAGATGGGATAATTAAGTTGAGCACCGGAGAGTTTTTCACTAAAATAAGCAATGGCTCGTTTTTCCTGCATCAAAACTCCGCCAATTCCGGTACCACTTGCATCACAATGAACCTCAAAAGTTTTGTCAAAATTGGGCAAAGCAAGAATCGGAGCATGAGTAAGCAAAGACTTGAGCTCATCAAAAGCGTTTGATTGCAAAGTTCCCCAAACAAAGGGAGTATTCTTCTTGCTCAAAGCATGCAAAGGAGCGGCAATTGTGCTAAAATCTTTCACAAAGCGACGATAGAAACCCGCAAGACCAAGAAAACTTCAGACTTGTTGCAAATTGGTGGGTTGGGGCCAAGTTTTGATTGCTTCAATTTTAGATTCATCAACATGGACACCCTTTGAGGAAACAACAAAACCCAAGAAAACCACTTTGTCAACTCCAAAAGTGCATTTTTCAAGTTCGCATAAAGACTTTCCTCATGTAAGAGTTTGCAACACAGATTTTACATGATTGATGTGCTCTTTCATGGTTTTGCAAAACACAAGAATATCGTCAAAGTAAACCACAACAAAGACTCCAATATAAGGACGAAGCACATGATGCATAAGACGCACAAAGGTACCGGGAGCTTCCGAAAGACCCATAGGCATCACTAACCATTCATATAAACCAAATTTGGTTTTGAAAGCAGTTTTCCATTCATCACCCTCTTGTATGCGGATTTGATAATAGCCACTTTTAAGATCAATTTTTGAGAAAAAGTTGGCTCCACTAATGATGAGGACATCAATACCATTGTTACACCCACAGCCCCTCATCGCTACATATATCGGACCAATTACTAGAGCTCAAGACGCCAATTAAATTATCGTACTTTCGTTTCTTGGTAATGATTCTAATGTTCATGAGAATATGATGCTGCCTAAATTGGATACATTTGTTTTGCTTACAAATGAAGGCCCTAGCTTGGAGAAGGATGGACATTGAGCAAGAACAAGCATGGAGATAATGCCATGCTAAGGGGAACAAGAACGGAGTTACAAGTGATGATTTCAGGACTTTGAAGCCACCATAATGGGTGCATGAAGCCTTGAACGAAATATACAAGATGCTACTTCATAAATGTCGCCCCGAGGCTATTCTAGGTGCTGCGTCACCTTATTAGTGGGCCAGGCCCATGTAATTTCGAAATACTTAAGTATAGGCTGTTTTAGAGTCCGTATGTGTGGGGAAACAAGAGTTAGGGTTGATTTGGACCCTTCCACCAAGGGCCACGAAATTCCCCCTCTTCCTCCATATATACAGCCCTTAGGGCACCGTTTAGACCTTGGGTTTTGTTTAGATTAAAAGTTCGCCATAGCTGCAACTTCGCTGCATTTCGCTTGTGTTCAACGACTGCACAAAGGCGCCACAGTAACCCCACCTTGATCAATAAAGCTTCCATATTATACTCGCAATATCCAGATTGCAATCTCAGTTTCTTGCTTGTTCTTCGCTTGCTCGCAGGAAACATACCCTCGTGGTCGTTGATCGTGTTCGGCGTGGTCAATAACCTCTCGGAGTTGGTTTAGCGATTGCTAAGGCGCGACGTCCTCAGACGCTCGTAGTCGGATCGTCAAAGTCGACTTCCTCCAAAGCGAAAACCAACATCTCATCGAAAGACGGGACACCTTTGCCTCTATCAAGTGGTATCAGATTTTCAGGTTGCTCGGTGAGATTTTACAGTTTTTCGAGATTAGATCGAGTCTGTTCTTCATACCTAAAGTCCACGAAAGAGCCACAAAAAAAATTAGGGTTAGTTCATCATATCCGAACCAATCTGAGCCTTTGCATAATCTTTTTAGGGTTTTTGCTTTGTTGAATTTGTGGTTGCATCGTCGTGTCAAGTTGCTGGTCTTAGAGTCTAGTCTTTAGAGTTTCGAGTTCGGTCATAAGTTGTCACGCCGCCAAGACCATCATCATCGCCTTGCCATCTACCAACATTGCTTATCCGCCACAGCTCTGAATCCGTATCCATATACCACCACCAATCCGTGATCCATATACCACCACCAATCCGTATCCAAATACCACCACCAATCCGTATCCATATACCACCACCGCTACCATATACCACCACCATATATATACCACCACCATATATCCACCACCAATCCGAAGTTCCTTGCATATTAGGTTTGTTTTCGAGATCCATCTAGTTTCCGATTTGTGTTTTCCTTGCCGAGTAGGTTTCGAAAAAAAAAGTCTGAAACCACCCTCCGTTTAGGCCCAAAATTTTCCGAAAACGCACTTGTCGAAAAATTTTCTGGCTATCCTATTTTTAGGTGTTTCTAAGCGTATTGAGACAGACGCCATTATAGAAAGTTTTTTTTGACCCGTTTCCAGTTTTTGGGTCCGGGCAGTCGAAAAAAAAAATTTTTTTTTTGGTCGAAAAAATTTCGTGCCCATCCTGTCAGTTTGACCTGGGAAGAGTTTTGAGACACTCGCCATTATAGTGATTTTTCAAAAAAAAAAAAGAGCAGCGCAAAAAAAAAAAGAGTGAAAACAAAATTATTCCAGAGTGTGCTTTTCCGTTGTTTCCGTGCAGCGCCGTGATTTTGTTAGTGTTCTAGGCTCGCCTCTAGCACGGTCTAGCCTAGGACCAAAGACAAGATCGCTGCTGAGCGCTTATTCAACTTTGCATCTCTGAATTGATTATTGCTGACCCTTTTTGCTACCATATTATAAGCCTTCCCAGCTCCACATACATCTACATCGTATGCTTGACTCTCCCCGTAATCGCTTCTATCCAAGCTTTGAGAGTTTTGACTACATCGGTTGCCGATCACCACCGCTGCTGGGTAAGAACTGGTAAGAATTTGAGATTTGCTTGACGGATTTGTGATCGTCCACCACACCACCACCACCACTTCCTAGTAGTCTGTCAATCATATTCTTGTGTGTTTCTATTGCTGCTAACCATGGCAGGATCACAAGCCGATTTAGACCGACCGGGAGAACATGACAAACAAAGCGCTACATGATAAGTTTCAACAAATGATGAGTGGGCAGGTGGACGATGTGCTAAATAGATTTGAAGAGGCCATGGAGAAGATAGATGGCATTGAGAAGGCGTTCCAAACAAAGCTCGATAACAAGTTTAATGAATTGCTCGCGCGTCTACCACCACCACCACCGGCTGCACCTAACGCACCTCTACTACAACAACATGGACTACCTCCACATCGCGAAACAGCCCTCCGCCGAGCTTCCCGTGTCCCTCTTCAGCCTGGCCAAGCTGCTGGTGCTGCTGTTGATACTTCTGTGGCTCCTGCTGCTGCGGTGGGGGAGGATGATTATGTGAGAGATTACGAGGATGAGGTTGATCAACATCAGAACTACGTGCAACCACCAGCACCACAACCACCATGTCGTCCACATGCAAATAATGGCAATGTTCGGGCTCCCCTTCAGGTACGAGATCATGACCATCTCCCTAAACTGAAATTGAATATTCCACCATTTGAGGGTAGATATGTTCCTGATATATATCTTACTTGGGAGTTAGAAACTGAACAACGATTTACATGTTTACAATATCCTGAGGAGAGACGTGTTCCTGCTGCTGTTTGTGCTTTCACTAGCTTTGCATGTGTTTGGTGGTCTGAACATTGTAGATTATATCCTGTTCCAGCTACTTGGGCTGCTTTGAAAACTGCTATGCGTACTCGTTGGGTTCCACCATATTATCAACGTGAATTACTTCAAAAATTGCAGCGCTTAAGACAAGGAAAAATTCGTAGAAGAATATTATCGTGAATTACAAACCGGCTTGATTAGATGTGGTATTGTTGAGGAGAATGAAGCTATGCTTGCACGTTTTCGGGTGGATTAAATAGAGAGATTCAGACCATTCTAGACTACAAGGATTATAATAATATCACTCGATTATTCCATCTTGCTTGTAAAGCTGAACGTGAAGTGCAGGATCGATGTGCCTTGGCGCGGACTAACTTTTCTCGCAGGTCGACCTTCATCATGGACACCACACGCATCATCTACTTCCACACGCTCTACTACACCGCACCTCCGTCGGCTGCCACCTCCAACCGTGATACAAGAAAGCAGGCACAACCACCACTATCCGCCAAGAGTACACCTGCTGGGCCTACACAGAGCTCTTCTTCTTCCATGGCGCCAACAGGGCACACAAGTGATATTATTTGTCGTCGTTGTAAGGGAAGAGGACATTTTATGAGAGAATGCACATCTCAGCGTGTGATGATTGCTACCGAGGATGGTGGGTATGAGTCCGCTAGTGACTATGATGAAGAGACTTTGGCTCTTATTACACATGAAGAACACGGTGGAGATGATTCTGATCCTGAGACGCAATACATGGCTGTCAAGATGCCGACAGGTATGAATGTTTAGTTGCTCAACGTGTTTTGAGTGTGCAGGTTACACAAGCTGAGCAAAATCAGAGGCATAACTTGTTCCATACAAAGGAGTTGTGAAGGAACGTTCTATTCAAGGCCATCATAGATGGAGGAGCTGCAACAACTTGGCTAGCATGGATATGGTGGAGAAGCTTTCTCTCACCACAAGACCACATCCACATCCTTACTACATCCAATGGTTCAACAACAGCGGCAAGGTTAAGGTAACACGCACTGTTCGTGTGTATTTTAGTATCTCTACATATGCTGATTATGTTGATTGTGATGTGGTACCTATGCAAGCATGTTCCTTATTACTTGGTAGACCATGGCAATTTGATAAAAATTTGTACACCATGGTAGAAACAATCAGTATACTCTTGTTCACAAGGATAAAAATATTACTTTGCTTCCTATGACTCTGATTCCATTTTGAAAGATGATATTAATAGAGCTAATAAAGCAAAACAGGAGAAAATAAGAGTGAAAATCAGATTGTGGCAAAAGAATTTGAGCAACAAATGAAGCCTAATAATAAACCATCTAATGTTGCTTCTGAAATTAAACTGAAAAGTGCATGTTTATTTGCCACCAAATCTGATATTGATGAGCTAGATTCTAGCAAATCTGTTTGCTATGCTTTTGTGTGCAAAGAGGCATTATTTTCATTCGAGGACGTGCCTTCCTCTTTGCCCCTCGCTGTCACTAACATTTTGCAGAGTTTGCCGACGCCTTCCCACAAGACGTGCCACCGGATTACCACCTATTCGAGGGATTGAGCATCAAATTGACTTAATTCCGGTGCATCGCTACCCAACCGCGCACCATACCGCATCAATCCAGAGGAGACGAAGGAGATTATGCGTCAAGTACATGTGAGCTGCTCGACAAAGGTTATATACGCGAATCTCTTAGTCCTTGTGCTGTTCCTATTATACTAGTGCCTAAAAAGGATGGTACGTCACAGTATGTGTGTTGATTGTAGAGGCATTAATAATATTACTATTCGTTATCGCCATCCTATTCCTAGGCTAGATGATATGCTTGATGAATTGAGTGGCTCTACAATATTCTCCAAAGTTGATTTATGAGTGGATACCATCAAATTCGTATGAAATTGGGAGATGAATGGAAAACAGCATTTAAAACTAAGTTTGGATTATATGAGTGGTTAGTCATGCCTTTTGGGTTAACTAATGCACCTAGTACTTTCATGAGATTAATGAACGAAGTTTTACGTGCTTTCATTGGACGATTTGTGGTAGTTTACTTTGATGATATACTGATTTATAGCAAATCTTTGGAAGAACATTTGGAACATTTACGTGTTGTTTTTAATGCTCTACGTGATGCACGCTTGTTTGGTAACCTTGGGAAGTGCACTTTTGCACCGACCGAGTATCTTTTCTTGGCTATGTTGTTACTCCACAGGAATTGAAGTTGATAAAGCCAAGATTGAAGCTATTGAGAGTTGGCCGCAGCCCAAAACGGTCACACAAGTGAGGAGTTTTCTTGGACTCGCTGGTTTCTATAGGCGCTTTGTGAGAGACTTTAGCACCATTGCTGCACCTCTCAATGAGCTTACAAAGAAGGATGTGCCTTTTGTTTGGGGTACCGCATGGGAAGAAGCCTTCACGGTATTGAAAGATAAGTTGACACATGCTCCTTTACTCCAACTTCCCGATTTTAATAAGACTTTTGAGCTTGAATGTGATGCTAGTGGAATTGGATTAGAGGTGTGTTATTACAAGATGGCAAACCTGTTGCATACTTTTCTGAAAAATTGAGTGGGCCTAGTCTGAACTATTCTACTTATGACAAAGAATTATATGCTCTTGTTCGGACTTTAGAGACATGGCAACATTATTTATGGCCCAAAGAATTTGTTATACATTCTGATCATGAATCTTTGAAACATATTAAAAGTCAAGCTAAACTGAATCGTAGACATGCTAAATGGGTTGAATTCATTGAGACTTTCCTTATGTCATTAAACACAAGAAGGGTAAAGAAAATGTTATTGTTGATGCTTTGTCTCGTCGCTATACTATGCTTTCACAACTTGACTTCAAAATATTTGGTTTGGAGACCATCAAAGATCAATATGTGCATGATGCTGATTTTAAAGATGTAATGCAGAATTGTAAAGAAGGAAGAACATGGAACAAGTTCGTTATTAATGATGGTTTTGTGTTCCGCTAACAAGCTATGCATTCCTCGCTAGCTCTGTTCATCTTTTGTTGTTGCAGGAGGCGATGGAGGAGGATTAATGGGACACTTTGGCGCCAAGAAGACGGAGGATATACTTGCTACACATTTCTTTTGGCCAAAGATGAGACGGATGTTGAGCGCTTTGTTGCTCGCTGCACTACATGTCAAAAAGCTAAGTCACGACTCAATCCTCATGGTTTATATATGCCTTTGCTCGTGCCTAGTGTTCCTTGGGAGGATATATCTATGGACTTTGTTTTAGGTTTACCTCGAACAAAGAAGGGAGGATAGCATATTTGTTGTCGTGGATAGATTCTCTAAAATGGCACACTTTATACCATGTCATAAAAGCGATGATGCTGTTAATGTTGTTGATTTGTTCTTTCGTGAAATTATTCGCTTGCATGGTGTGCCAAATACTATTGTTTCAGATCGTGATACTAAATTTCTTAGCCACTTTTGGAGATGTTTATGGGCTAAGTTGGGGACTAAACTGCTTTTAGTACTACTTGTCACCCCAAACCGATGGATAAACTGAAGTAGTCAATAGAACATTGTCTACTATGCTTAGGGCTGTTTTGAAGAATAATAAGAAAATGTGGGAAGAATGCTTGCCTCATATTGAATTTGCTTATAATCATTCATTGCATTCTACTACTAAGATGTGCCCTTTGAAATTGTGTATGGCTTCCTACCTCGTGCACCTATTGATTTGTTGCCTCTTCCATCTTCGGAGAAGGTTAATTTTGATGCTAAAGAACGTGCTGAATTGATTTTAAAATGCATGAGATAACTAAGGAAAACATTGAGCGATGAATGCTAAATATAAACTTGTCGGAGATAAGGGTAGAAAACATGTTGTCTTTGCACCGGAGATCTTGTTTGGTTACATTTATGTAAGGATAGGTTTCCTAATTTGCGCAAATCAAAGCTAATGCCACGTGTTGATGGTCCATTTAAGGTGTTAGAGAAAATAAATGATAATGCATATAAACTTGAGCTGCCTGCAGATTTTGGGGTTAGTCCCACTTTTAACATTGCAGATTTGAAGCCTTATTTGGGTGAGGAATATGAGCTCGTCGAGGACGACTTCATTTCAAGAAGGGAGGATGATGAGGACATCAATACCATTGTTACACCCACAGCCCCTACTGCTACATATATCGGACCAATTACTAGAGCTCATGACGCCAATTAAATTATCGTACTTTCGTTTCTTGGTAATGATTCTAATGTTCATGAGAATATGATGCTGCTTAAATTGGATACATTTGTTTTGCTTACAAATGAAGGCCCTAGCTTGGAGAAGGATGGACATTGAGCAAGAACAAGCATGGAGATAATGCCATGCTAAGGGGAACAAGAACGGAGTTACAAGTGATGATTTCAGGACTTTGAAGCCACCATAATGGGTGCATGAAGCCTTGGACGAAATATACAAGATGCTACTTCATAAATGTCGTCCCGAGGCTATTCTAGGTGCTGCATCACCTTATTAGTGGGCCAGGCCCATGTAATTTCGAAATACTTAAGTATAGGCTGTTTTAGAGTCCGTATGTGGGGAAACAAGAGTTAGGGTTGATTTCGACCCTCCACCAAGGGCCACGAAATTCCCCCTCTTCCTCCATATATACAGCCCTTAGGGCACCGCTTAGACCTTGGGTTTTGTTTAGATTAAAAGTTCGCCATAGCTGCAACTTCGCAGCATTTCGCTTGTGTTCAACGACTGCATAAAGGCGCCACAGTAACCCCACCTTGATCAATAAAGCTTTCATCTTATATTCGCAATATCCAGATTGCAATCTCAGTTTCTTGCTTGTTCTTCGCTTGCTCGCAGGAAACAGCCCTCGTGGTCAGGTTGATCGTGCTCGCGTGGTCAATAACCTCTCGGAGTTGGTTTAGCGATTGCTAAGGCGCGACGCCCTCGACGTCAGAGTCGGATCGTCAAAGTCGACTTCCTCCAAAGCGAAAACCAATATCTCATCGAAAGACGGGACACCTTTGCCTCTATCAAATGTCGTCCCGAGGCTATTCTAGGTGCTGCGTCACCTTATTAGTGGGCCAGGCCCATGTAATTTCGAAATACTTAAGTATAGGCTGTTTTTAGAGTCCGTATGTGTGGGGAAACAAGAGTTAGGGTTGATTTCGGACCCTTCCACCAAGGGCCACGAAATTCCCCCCCTCTTCCTCCATATATACAGCCCTTAGGGCACCGTTTAGACCTTGGGTTTTGTTTAGATTAAAAGTTCGCCATAGCTGCAACTTCGCGTTTCGCTTGTGTTCAACGACCGGACAAAGGCGCCACAGTAACCCCACCTTGATCAATAAAGCTTCCATCTTATACTCGCAATATCCAGATTGCAATCTCAGTTTCTTGCTTGTTCTTCGTTTGCTCGCAGGAAACAGACCTCGTGGTCGAGTTGATCGTGCTCGGCGTGGTCAATAACCTCTCGGAGTTGGTTTAGCGATTGCCAAGGCGCGACGTCCTCGCACGTTCGTAGTCGGATCGTCAAAGTCGACTTCCTCCAAAGCGAAAACCAACATCTCATCGAAAGACGGGACACCTTTGCCTCTATCAACTAAGTTCATCAAGCATGTCATCTAAGCGAGGAATGGGATGCCTATATCGAACGGTAATAGCATTGATAGGTCTACAATCGGAACACAAGCGGAAACTTCCATCGGGCTTAGGCACGAGAATAACCAGAATGGCACAAGGGCTTAAGCTTTCACGTACATGACCGTTGTCGATTAGTTGTTGTACTTGCCGTTGAATCTCCTTAGTTTCTTCCGGATTGACTCGGTATGGAGCTTTGTTTGGTAGCGGCGCTCCGGGGATGAGGTCGATTCGATGCTCAATGCCTTGAAGAGAAGGTAGACCCGGAGGTAGCTCATCGGGGAAAACATCTTGAAATTCCTGCAAAAGAGATTGAAACACCAAAGGTAGCTCGTGAATGGTGTTAGTTTTTGGTTCTCCATCCTTGCACACAAGGACAAAGTGCATCACGGTAGATGGGTTCTCACACACTTCTCTCATCTCACTTTTGGTGGCAAATAGGATGAGGTTTTTCTCTCTAGGCGAAGAGTCGCTCAAATTTGGCTTGTGGCTCTCACTCACTTTTGGGTGGATCACTTTCTCACTCTTTTCTCTATGATGGGTGGCTTGCTTGTCGGCTATCACTTGACTAGGAGACATAGGTCGTAGCACATATTCTTTCCCTTTCATCTTGAAGATATAGTTATTGGTACGCCCATTGTGTATGACACCACGGTCGAATTGCCATGGTCGACCAAGAAGTAGGTGACAAACGGTCATTGGGACCACATCACACTCCAAAGTGTCTTCGTAAGCACCAATTTTGAAGGAGACTTGGACCGTATGCTCGATTCAGATAGTTCTTGAGTCACTTAGCCATTGAACCTTGTAGGGGTGCGGGTGCTTCCTCTTGACCAATTGTAGCTTGGAGCATAGTTCTTCACTTGCCAAGTTGTGGCAACTACCTCCATCGATGATGACCTTGATGGACCGTCCATTGATGCCGGCTTTTGTGTGAAAGATGTGGCATCGTTGGTCCTCTTCTTGTTGATGTTGAAGAGTCAAGACCTTAGAGACAACGAGAGCGGGGCTCGAATCCTCATCACAAAAGACTTGATTATCTTCATCTTCATTCACTTGCGGTGCATGGCCACTTGCTCAAGGGCTTCCATTTCTTCTTCACTCATGGAGTCATATGTGCCATCGTCGTTGAGGATCATGGTGCGCTTGTTGGTGCATTCGTATGACTTGTGGCCTCGGCCGCCGCAAGTAAAACACTTGAAGGAGCTTGTTTTGATGGTCTCATCGGTCGGAGTAGAGGATGACACACGCGGCTTGAGGTTGCTTGTAGTAGGAGGAGGACGACTTGAACTTGTCGATGTCTTCTTGTAACTTGACTTGTCGTCGTTCCTTGAAGAAAGCTTGGTTGATGTAGATGTTGGAGGAGTCGTTGAAGCTTGGTTGTTGGAGAGACCGTAGGTCTTGGATGAGTACTTGGCGTACTTGAAGTCATCTTGCACTTGGCGTTCCGCCTTTGTAGCTTGATGCACGGGCTCAATGAGGGATGAGTATGGTTGGAAGTCGGCGATCTTCTTGATGGGATGATTGAGTCCATTCAAGAAACGTGCCATAGTTTGCTCATCATCTTCCTTGACATTGGCTCGAATCATGGCTATCTCCATTTCCTTGTAATATTCTTCAACGCTCTTTGTTCCTTGCTTGAGTAGTTGGAGTTTCTTGAAGAGGTCGCGATTGTAGTAGGTTGGCACAAAACGTGCTCGCATGACATCCTTCATTTGAGCCCAAGTGGTGATTGGAGGTTCACCTCTTGCTTGTCGTCTCTCAATGATTTGTTCCCACCATATGAGCACATAGTCTTGGAACTCAAGTGATGCCATTGCGATTTTCTTCGCTTCATCGTAGTTGTGCAAGCGGAAGATTTTGTCAACCTTCAATGCCCATGAGAGGTAGTCTTCGGGGTCATTGCTTCCATTGAACTTGGGCATGGTGAATTTTAGCTTGCCGTAGCGTTGCTCTTCATTGTGTTGTTGGCGATG
>JAHIAM010000421.1:0-42201 GCA_021605205.1 Aegilops longissima
TGGCTTGGTTCCGTTCGGAGTTGTGAGGATTCATTCGACTTCGTCCGTTTGTCTTCTTCATGGACTCGTTCTTCTTCCTTGCGGGATTTCAGGCAAGATGACCATACCCTCGAAATCACTACTATCTTTGCTTGCTAGTTGCTCGCTCTTTTGCTATGCCTATGCTCGATGCCTACCACTTGCTATATCATGCCACCCACATTGCCATGTCAAACCTCTAACCATCCTTTCCTAGCAAACCGTTGTTTGGCTATGTTACCGCTTTGCTCAGCCCTCTTATAGCGTTGTTAGTTGCGGTGAAGATGAAGTTTGTTCCTTGTTGGAACATGGAGATGTTGTTCCTTGTTGGAACATGTTTACTTGTTGGGATATCACAATATATCTTATTTAATTAATGCATCTATATACTTGGTAAAGGGTGGAAGGCTCGGCCTTATGCAGTGTTTTGTTCCACTCTTGCCGCCTAGTTTCCGTCATACGGTGTTATGTTCCCGGTTTTGCGTCCCTAACGGTCGGGTGATTTATGGGACCCCTTGACGGTTCGCTTTGAATAAGACTTTTCGGCAAGGCCCAACATTGGTTTTACCATTTGCCTCACCTATGCCTTTTTCCCTTGGGTTTAGGAGCCCAAGGGTCATCTTTATTAGCCCCGGACGGTGCTTCTCTAAGTGCTGGCCAAAGCAAAACCTTGCTGAGGCCACCTTAGGGCAACTTGAGGTTGGTTTTACTCGTGCTTTGTCTCATCCGGTGTTGCCACGAGAGCGAGATATGTGCAGCTCCTATCGGGATTGTCGGCACAGGCGGTCTTCTTTGGTCTTGTTTTATTGCTGTGAAATGTCTTGTGGCAGGATTCGAGACTGATCGGGTCTTCCGGGAGAAGAATATCCTTAGTTGATCGCGAGAGCTTATCATGGGCTAAGTTGGGACACCCTGCAGGGTTTGAACTTTGAAAGCCGTGCCAGCGGTTATGTGGCAGATGGGAATTTGTTAATGTCGGTTGTAGAAAACCGAAGTGGATCTTAATTAAAATACACCAACCGCGTGTGTAACCGTGATGGTCTCTTCTCGTGAGTCAGGGAAGTGAACCTGATGTTGGAGTTATGTTTGGCGTAAGTAGTTTGGGATCACTTCTTGATCATAGTTGTTCGACCGTGCTTTTGCCTTCTCTTCTCGCTCTCATTTGCGTATGTTAGCCACCATATATGCTGATAAACTTGCTGCAGCTCCACCTCACTACCTTGCCCTACCTTTAAGCTTAAATAGTCTTGATCTCATGGGTGTGAGATTGCTGAGTCCCGTGACTCACGGATACTTCAAAACCAGTTTGCGGTGCCGATGAAACCGTGCGGTGATGCACTGAGCTCAAGGAGGAGCTCGATGAAGATCTTGTTCATTGTGTTGTTTCGTTTGATCGATCGATAGTGGAGCCAGTTGGGACGATCGGGGATCTGTGTAGCATTTGGGGTAGTCTTCTTTTATTTTGGTTCCGTGAGTCGGACCTTGATTGTATCTGTATGATGTAATGTTTTACTCATGTATTGTGTGAAGTGGCGATTGTAAGCCAACTATGTATCTTTTTCCCTTATGTATTACATGGGTTGTGTGAAGATTACCTCACTTGCGACATTGCTTTCAATGCGGTTATGCCTCTAAGTCGTGCCCGACCGTGGGAGATATAGCGCGCATCGAGGCGTTCACCCGACCTCCTCCCCGGCGGTCATCGCCGCCCCCATCGAGCCCGTTCTGAGACCCGACTCCCCACTGTGAGGCTCTCCTCTTCCCCTCCCGTCGGCGGCAGCCTCCGTGCCCGCCCGCCCGATCCCAGGCGCCCTCTCCGCCGTCGCCCGTGGCCCGACCCGGCCCGTCGCCCGGCTCGGCCGCCCGTGACTCTTGCCCGGCGCCCCGTTCCTCTCCTTCCCCCCCCCTGCGGATCGGCCGTGCGTGAACCAGCCCGGCCCGCACCATGGCTCCCTCTCCCCTTCCTTCCCTCCGTGGCGACCTCTCGGCGCCCAGCCTTGCTCTCGAACCCTCGCCCAGAGCCTCGTTTTTCCCATTGGCCTCGGCCCGGCCGAACCACCACCCGCTCGTCGCCTCGCCTCGTGGCGCCCGCTTCGCCATGCGCCGGCCAAAGCCTTGGTAACCTCGTAGCCGTCAGCCCCCCGTGGCCTCAGGCGCCCGATCGCCCCAGGTGGCGCCCGAGCCGCCCTGGATCGAGCCCGTTCGGACATCGCCACTTCTACCCACTGCCCGATTTGGCCTTGGGCCCTTGGCAGAGGCCCTTTAAAAAAAAAAAAAAAGCGTTTTAATTAAAAGCAGAATAAAACAAAATGAAAATGAATATAAATTAATTAACTAACTAATTAATTAATTAATTAATTGAGTAATTAATTAAACTAATTAATTCGAATTAATTAACCTAATCATTAATTAACTTAATTAAGTCATGTTAATTAAATCGATTAGGTTAATTAGTCATTAGTGAATGACATGCGGGACCCACATCGGGGTTGACTCAGTCAACCTGTTGTTGATAACGTCGGCATGACATCATCTTGATGTCATAAATGCATTTTCGAAATTAATTAAATAATTAATTAAATTCCAGAAATTAATATAATCTTTTAAAAATCATATCTTTTAATCCGAAATCCGGTTAAAATAATTTCAACATGAAAGTTGCTCGAGCAGCGAGGCCAATCCGGATCGCGATCCGTTCGTCCACCACACAACCCTAACCTATCGAGACCTGCAAACTTTCCTCTCGGTTCATCATCGGCGGGCGTCCGGGCCAGGATAACTTCGGATGTTTTCCCCTAAACGGTACCCATACATAACACCCGGTAGTACATTTCCATATTTGTAACTCAGACTCTTGCCATTTTCGGCATTGATATATGATATTCCCTCGTGGTGGGTTTTCTTCTTTTGCATTTTGTCCATGTCATGCATTTTATATTATGTCATCATGTGCATCGCATTTGCATACGTGTTAGTCTCATGATTAGAGCATTTTTCCGGTCCGTTTTGCAATCCGACCTCCTATCTCCCCGCGGTCCCTTTTACGTTTTTCGTGTGCGGGTATTAAACCGTCTCGAAATGGACCGAGGTTTGTCTAGTGGCCTTGGTATAACACCCGGAGACCACGGTCAAGTTTGGGTCATTTGGAGCTCGTTTGGTACTCAGCAGTTAAGCACTCTCATGAAAAGGCCTCTTTTAAGTTGCAGCCAACCCCTTCAAAACAGCCCAATAACCCATCTAAGTCACCTCCATGCTCTCCGTCGTTCGATCACGATCGTGTGGAAAACTACACCTCATTTGGACTCTCTAGCTCCCTCTACCTATAAATATAGGTCCCTTCCCAAATCCGGACGAAACCCTAGTCCCCTTTCATGTGCCGCCGGGCAGAAATCGGGACGGCGGACCGTCCGCCCGCCGCCCGGACCTCTCGCGCGCCGCCACGTGGCCAGCGCCCGCCGCGCCGCCGACCCAGCAGACCCGCGAGGCCGTCGCAGACCCTCCGAACCCAGCCATTGCGCCCGCGCGCCCGCCCGCCCGCCCGGCCCGCTCCTCCGGCGCCTCCTCGCCCGCGCGCCGTCTCAGCGACCTCCGCCCGACCCGCCCGCCGCGCCCTCCGCCGTCGCCAGCGCCGCCCAGCCGGCTCCCAACCCGCCGCGGACTCCCATGCCCGTGGCGCCGCCGCCTCGCCCGACCTCGCCCGCGCCCGTGACCGCCGCCCCTCTTGGCCGACCCATGGCGTCCTCCCTCGCCCGAGCCGGGCTCCTCCGTCGCCCAACCGCCGATCCGGCCCGATCCGATCGGATCGGCCTCGATCCAGCTTGATTGACCTCTCTCCCTCCCCTCTTTTCTCTAAGTCATAAATCTTTTGTAATTTTGTGCAATATTCAACTTGCTATATCTTAGCATCCGTAGATCCATTTTTCGCGTATAATATGTCAAAATGTTCGTCTCGAAGAGTAGATCATTTCATTCCATTGCATCATTTTCATTTGAGCTCATCTTGATGCCCGAAATGCTGTTGGAAGAGTGCAATGTGCTGATAGTTTCTGATTTTTATCAGGAGTTGCACTTTTGTTATTTTGCTATGATTAATATGTGCACCCTATGGATTTGAGTCCTACATGTGTTTTGTAAAATGCCATGTCATCTTTCCAGGGGTATATGCCATGTATTTTTGTGATCTATGTGGTGACTAGCACAAGCATGCAAAGTAGGTGTCCTAATGTTGCTGATTTCAGCCCTGTTTTAGCTGATTTTGATGCCATGTTTACTTGTTGATACCGAGAGATCTATGCATATTTTGAGATACTTCAGTAAGGGTGTTTTGTAAAGCATGACTTGCTCTATCCATCCATGCCTTTGTTTGCAATTATGGGATGCCATAGCTTGACTCATTCGAGCTCTACTTTTGCTACAAATGTTTCCTGGCAGATTGTATCGTGTTATTCAATTTTGCCTAGCTTGTTGTGGTTGATCCATATATGCTATGTTAGTGTTCTTGCCATGTATGTCTTCTATGTCAGGTCTTCTTGATGTATGTATGCTTAGTTTATCATTTGAGGCTCTGTAGTGAGTGCATTGAGCTTGTTAACATGCCATCTCGTTATCAGTTTTGACATGTCATGTTGCTGAATCTGTTAACAAGACTTTCGATATTGACATGGGTGTTACTATATTTTCTAGTCCTTTTTGGCTTATGGTCAGTAAGGGACTTTTGAAATAGGCTTTGAGTAGATTCATGCCATGCCTTGTTTTGCTATTTTAAGTTCCTGTAGCATGTAGTTTTGATGCTCTGAACATTGCAACCTGTTACTGTTTTTGCCATGTCCAGCCTGTTACTTTGAGCATTTTTGCCATGCTTGTTTGAACCTGATATGATGTGAACTAGCCGTGGCTCAGTGCTCATCTTTTGTCGAGCATCATGTGTAGATCACTGCCATGTGCTTTGTTGTTACGTTTGGGTGCAGTAAGCTTAATTATTTGTTGCTTGCAAAGTGGCATCATGCTGTTAATGGCAGATTTGCGCCATTCTTGTTTTGCTTGCCATTTGCAAACCGTGCATCGATTCGGTGATCTTTATATCGATTTCAACGAAATCATCTCATCTTTCAGTGGCATGCTTGGTTTGCCAAGTTGATGCCTGGTTCATCATTACCTTCGGGCGCACATAAGCATTGCATACCTCATCATGCATATCATGTCATGTTTTGCATCATGTTGATTGTGCATTGCACCGTGATTTATTGTGGTTCCTTTGTTTGTGTTGTTGTTTTGGGTAGAGTCGGAGGCGAGTGCGTGAGCGAGGAGCCTGTTGAGAGCGTTTTCGAGGATCAAGCTTTCGACAACTCGAGAACATTGCGAGCAAGATGACCATACCCTCGAAATCACTTCTATCTTTGCTATGCTAGTTGCTCGCTCTTTTGCTATGCCTATGCTGCGATGCCTACCACTTGCTATATCATGCCACCCATATTGCCATGTCAGCCCTAACCATCCTTTCCTAGCAAACCGTTGATTGGCTATGTTACCGCTTTGCTCAGCCCTCTTATAGCGTTGCTAGTTGCGGGTGAAGTGAAGTTTGTTCCTTGTTGGAACATGGAGATGTTGTTCCTTGTTGGAACATGTTTATTTGTTGGGGATATCACAATATCTATCTGCTATAATTAATGCATCTATATACTTGGTAAAGGGTGGAAGGCTCGGCCTTATGCAGTGTTTTGTTCCTCTTGCCACCTAGTTTCCGTCATACGGTGTTATGTTCCTTGATTTCGCGTTCCTTACGGTTGGGTGATTTATGGGACCCCCTTGACAGTTCGCTTTGAATAAGACTTTTCAGCAAGGCCCAACATTGGTTTTACCATTTGTCACCTAAGCCTTTTCCCTTAGGTTCTGAGACTCAAGGTCATCTTTATTTTAACCCCGGGCGGTGCTCCTTGAGTGTTGGTCCAAGCTGTCGACGCCCGGTGTACCGGGGGCAACTCTGGGTTGGCCTACGGAAGCTTGGACAATCCGGTGTGCCACGAGACGAGATATGTGCAGCTCCTATCAGGTTGTCGGCACATCCAGGCGGCTTTGCTGGTTTTGTTTTATTGCTGTCGAGATGTCTTGTAGTCCGGGATTCGAGATTGATCGGGTCTTCGGTGAAGGAATATCCTTCGTTGACCGTGAGAGCTTATAATGGGCTAAGTTGGGACACCCTGCGGGTAATATCTTTCGAAAGCCGTGCCCGCGGTTATGAGGCAGATGGGAATTTGTTAATGTCCGGTTGTAGATAATCTAAAGTGGACCTCAATAAAATACACATCAACAGCGTGTGTAACCGTGATGGTCTCTTCTCGGTGAGTCGGGAAGTGAACACAGTGTTGGAGTTATGTCGGCGTAAGTAGTTTAGGATCACTTCTTGATCACTACTAGTTTCACGACCGGCGCTTTGCTTCTCTCCTCGCTCTCTTTTTGCGAAGTAGCCACCTTAAATGCTAATTAAACTTGCTGCAGCTCCACTTTACTACTCTGTCCTTCCTATAAGCTTAAATAGTCTTGATCTGCGGGTGTGAGATTGCTGAGTCCCGTGACTCACGGATACTTCAAACACGATTGCGAGGTTCCGATGAGGCGGTGCGGTGATTCCACGAGCTCAAGTGGGAGTTCGACGAGGCGTGGTCGTTACTATGTCGTTTCGGATGATCGGTAGTGGTGCCCGGTTGGGACGATTCGAGGATCTGTGTTAGCATTTGGGGTATCTTCTTTTATTTTGGTTCCGTAGTCGGACCTTGAGTGTACTACGAATGATGGATGTTTATTTATGTTTGTGTGAAGTGGCATTGTAAGCCAACTATGTATCTTTCCTTAATTATTACATGGGTTGTGTGAAGATTACCTCACTTGCGACATTGCTTTCAATGCGGTTATGCCTCTAAGTCGTGCCTCGACGCGTGGGAGATATAGCTGCATCGGGCGTTCTGATTGTGTCAGAGCCTTCCCGACTTAGGAGCCCCTACTTGATTGCTTCTGGCGTTGTTGAGTCTAGAATGGAAAATGTTTTGAGTCTTAGGATTATATATATCGAGATAGGTGTGGCGCCCTCGATTCAATCGTACACTAATCATGCGCGCAAATGTATGCGATCAAGATCAGAGACTCACGGGAAGATATCACAACACAACTCTACAAATAAAATAAGTCATACAAGCATCATATTACAAGCCGGGGCCTCGAGGGCTCGAATACAAGTGCTTTCGATCATAGGCGAGCCAGCGGAAGCAACAATATCTGAGTCGGACATAAGTTAAACAAGGTGCCATAAGATGGCTAGCACAAAGCGGGATCTGGATCGAAGAGGACAGGCCTCTGCACAGGATCCTCCTAGGTCCTCTGGTAAATCGTCGTGGGCTGCTGCGTAGTAGTAAGGCGCCTCCGGGTAGTAGTAGTCGTGCGTGGCGGTGGCGTCGGATCTGGTCTCCATCGTCGATTGCAGCAATCGAATAGAGATAGGGAAAAAGGGGAACAAAGGCAACGTGAGTACTCATCAAAGTACTACTTAAACAAGGAGCTACACTACATATGCAGGATATATGTGTAAAGGCCATATCGGTGGGTGAGCTGCGAATGCGAGAATAGAGAAGGCCTAGTCCTAACGAAGACTAGCATCTTCGGAAACCACCATCTTGCAGCAAACAAGAGGGTAGAGTAACATAACTTAAAGTAGCGATAGCGTTATCAACCTCGGCGAGAGATCCTTTCTCGACTCCTGCGAGAAAGAAATCCCGAAACCATACTATCCGATTATCATCACAATCAAAGCTCATATCCATGTCTCATCTCAAGTAACCAGATTCTAGTTGTATCGATGGGATACAACTCCAGCGTCCGTTACCGTAGGACAGGCTATCGATAGAAGTTTTCTTCCCTGCGAGGTGCACCAACTTACCCTACGCTCGCTTAACTCGGCGGACACACTTTCGAGGTCATGCGGCCTCGGTCAAACAATCGCCGCAACCCGACCTAGGCAATAGAGGCCAACCGCGCGGACTAAACCTATGCCCCGGGGTCATGGGCCATCTCCCGGGAACTCTGCTTGCGTTGCGAGGCGGCGGAGCAGACCTAGCCTAGCAGCGTTCAGCCCAATCCGGTAGCGTTGCTCCGTGACGTCTAATAAGCTTGGTGATGTATCTGACGAGAGCGCCCATACTTAGCCCGTGATGGTTAGTGCTATCGGGCGCGAGGCCCTCGGATCAAATATCCAAATCGTAGTGGATTAGGAGCAGCGGTAACAAGCGAGAACTCACGAAGATGTGACCCGTTGCCCGTCTCGAGGACTTGCGGCAAGGGCTAGGAATGCCGAGCCACGCCTCGTAATTATCTCGCGGGCACCCTCCAGGTCAACCCGTCTCCACATCACTCGCAATTAAGCCGCAGCAGGTACCACTCGAGGTCGACCCGTCTTTCCAAATGTGAGAGTAACAGTCCAAGTAACCGTGAGTCCAAACATCAAGGGAAAACACGAGGAATCACCCTCGGTGTATTCCACTCAATGTAGTCGTCAAGGTGAACATAAGAGGATTCACCCTCGAGGTCCACACTTGAGGGTTGCAGACAGTCGTATCGGAAGTGGTTAAAGAAATCACCTCGATGACCTGGCGGATAACTATACTATAGGGTTAATATCGGAAGTCTTGCGAGAGGTTTCACCCTCGGTACTCGATAGTAACCTAGTAGTGTCGAGCAACTAAGGGGAGTGATGTGCGGTGTGGGGCTGGTCTCGATCCGTTGATCGGGTCTTCAATGATGAAGCGAGGGCAACAAGGACAAGGTGGGGGTCAGCGATGGGTCTCTAACCAACCTATACTAAGCGGTTTAGGATAAGCGGTAGGTAACAAAAGCAGGTTACAATAAGCGGGCTATACAGCAGAATAGGAGCAACAATATGATAGCAAAATCTAGTGCAAGCATGAGAGAATAGAATGGGCGATATCGGGATGATCAAAGGGGGCTTGCTGGTTGCTCACGGCAAGAGAGTGATCGTCGACCTTGTAGTCGAGCGGCATTGCGGCGTCGGTCGTAGTCTCTACCGAAGAAGAGGGAAGAAACAATGAATACGATAACGGATGCATAACGATGCATGACATGCCAAGCGATGCTAGGCGTGCCCTAACGTGGTAAGAAGGTCTTGGTTTAGGGAAAGCATCAGGGAAGTTATCCGGTTCGGACGTCATCATCTGAGATGAACCGGAGGAGAAAGTTTGCAGAGTTCGATAGGTTAGAGGCGTGCGGTGGGCCGAGCAATTGCGTATCCGGATTCGTCTAAATCGTTACGAGCAACTTTCATGTTGAAAATATTTTAATCCAGACTCTGGTTAAAAGTTATAATTATAAAAGGTTTTATTAATTTACGGAATTTTAATTAATTATTTAATTAATTTGAAAAAGCATTTATGACATCGGCATGAGGTCATCTTGGCGTCATCGATAGCGAGGGTTGACCAAGTCAACCTGCCGAGTGGAGTCCCACATGTCATACACTATTAGCTTAATTAACCTAATCAGTTAATTAATCTTAGTTAATTAAGTTAACTAATGATTAGTATTAATTAAACCGAGGATTAATTAGTTTAATTAATTACCCAATTAATTAGCTAATGATTAGGTTTAACTAATCAGAATTAATTAGATTAATTAATTATCCAATTAATTAATTAATTAATTATTTAGTTAATTAGTTTAATTACTTTTAATTCATTTTTCGTTTCTGTTTAATTAAAACATCCTTTTCGTTTAATGATGGGGTGGGGCCCCTGTCGGTGTCACGTGGCCTAGCAGGTGCAGGCGCCCTTGAGGTTCTTGGTGCCGCCCGATCAGGCAGGACCCGGCCAGTCGAGGCGACCACCAGGCGGATCGAGGCGTGAGGCGGCGAAGTGGCAAGCTCCGCGCCCGCCCGTGGCAACAGGTGGTGGCGGAGGAGGCGGTGGCGGGCTCGGGAGAAGGGGATCGGGGGGCGGGCTCGGGGCTGCGCCAGCGTCGCCCGACAGTCGCCGGCCAGGAGGAGAAGGAAAGGGAGAGGGAGGGCACGGTGGCAGGCGCGCCAGACCGTCGAGGCCTCGAGGTCGGATCCGGCTGGGCGAGAGAAGCAGGGGGAGCGCGTCGGAGCTCGTCAGGCGGTCGGAGGGACGGAGGGACGGAGGCGAGCACGCCGACGAGGAGGAGGAGGAGGAGGTCGAGGCTCACGTGAGGGCGGGGTCTCGGGCGGTTGCTCGAGGAGGTCAGGCGAGGCCGGCGGGGGAGGGCGGGGAGGCCAGCGCGCCGAGGCGAGCCGAGCCGGACGGCTGTCATGATCGCCGGGCTCGGTGGGGAGGCGGAGGAGGAGGGCTTGCCGGGCGTGGAGGAGGAGGAGGAGGAGGTGGTGGGGGGGCGGCAGCAGCGGGGGATCGCCCGGCGGGGGGAGGGTGTCGGTGGCGCCTGCCCGATCAGATCGGGTCGGGAGGCGGGGCGTGGGGGAGAGTGGGGGCGGTTGGGACTAGGGTTCCCTCGGGGTGGAGTGAGGAGAGGAGAGTGGCCGGCTGGGGAGCTGGTGTGGGAGTGGGGCTGGCCTCCGGGGGGAAGATGGGCCAGGGGAGTGGGGAGGGGGGCTGGTGGCTTCACCACAATGGGCGGTGGGGTTTATCCCCCTCGAACCAGTTATTCATTTTATTTTTTTTTGTGATTTGAAAGCAGCGATTAGAAACTTAGCAGAGCATGATTAGGGGTTCTTGTTGCAAAACCATCCAGGCGTTACAAATCTCCTCCACTACAAGAAATCTCGTCCGAGATTTAAGAAACAAGGGGAAAAGAATGCAGTTCACGATAATCTAAGGCGAGAGCGAAGAGAACCATTTTCTGCTTTCGTTGAGCGAGGCGGACCAATAGGCAAGGTTCTCGTCCATCGGTGGTTCGGAATGTCATCAACAATAGTAATAGGGTCTTACTTACAGTGGTACAACGAGGTGCTTAACTAAGCGAGGGATTATCCTTTGCTTAGATTATATAGAGTCACAAGAAGGTCAAACAGACCCATGGAAAGAAAATGTGATCATTAGGTTAAACCGAACAATGGAAAGGAAAAATGTGTTTAAACACATATTTGAGGTATATCCTTCCCAAGGATAAGCGAGCAAGATATCCACGATAGGAGATAATGTAGAAAACCCTTTAGGTAAGGGAGAGAAATTTCATGATAATACCCAAACAACGGTGTTAGGATAATTGAGCAAGAAACATTTAGCATTGGGCTTAGAATGTTCTTGTTGAAAATTAGAGTATCACAGACATGCTTGAGATAGCATTGACATGGTCTTGGTGAAGATCAGACTTGGAATCACGAAGGATTCATCGAGAATAAGCTGGTAGAATAAGTCTTACAATTTCCTCATGGATGAGCGGATAACCCTGCTTTGAAAAGGAAACTATAATGATAGGTCCTCCGGCCGGAAGTGCTAGGCATGACATCATGCTACCGGTCATCAAAGTATCAACATCATAACTCTTGGAAAGTCGTCCCAACCATCATATCGGCCGAGATTCAGATCCGATTGGTGTCGAGGATACCTCGGGCTTAGGATACGAGAAGAAAAGGTGCAAGCATAAGTTGGCGAGATGACCTTGTAAGATTCTGGAAATGAACTATGATGTGATTCCGTTAACAAGAGTCCATCATTAACCCAAGGAGAGGACAAGGAGGTTTACGGTGAACTCAGCGACAATTCACGAGACTCCCAAAGATAGACTCCACATTTAAATGAACAAGGAGATAACATTTGTCGGATCAAATGATACAAGGAAGTATGCTCGAGGAAAACATACACAAGTAAACATTGGTTGAAAGGTCGCCCGATGGGTTGGGTTGCACGATCAATGTCGAGAATGGTGATTTAATAATCGATAGTCGAGAATTTCACTTCAAAGCAAGAGGCTTGCTAGAAGGGCAGAATTCAAACAGCATCGTTCACTTGTTGGTACACGGTTGGAAGCAAGCGGGGACCAAGAAAGAATGGTGATGGTGAGAAGCATCTCAATACCAAGAATTTCTTAAGATGGTAATACTCCAAGGTAAAGAAGAGCATTCTTTGGGTAGCAAGGAACTCAAGGTATAACACCAAACATGAACAAGCTTGTGTTGGTGGGAAGGCAATAAAGTGGTCGATGATAATGCAAATCATCAAGGGCAAGGATGGTATTTCTCATCATGATTTCAGTTGATATCTGGATGAGCTCGGAATGTTGGTGATCACGACACAATTGTCGAGTGACTTCATGAAGATGTAATCGATCGGTGGCGACATCAAGTCAAAGTAATCTTGGCGTGAAAGGTTATTAGAACCAAAGTGCGACACAAACTCGATACCAAGCTTGTTGTCAAGGTGAAATGATAAGGCGATGAGGATCGGCGTAAGGTTAATTCACCGTCGAAAATTGTGTTCCGTGAAGAAGGAGCGGGTAATGCGATTAAAATCATCACGACAACGATATAGCCAAACAGGCTAGGAGCAGGCGTGATCGGTACCAACTTCGTGCTTATAGAAGCTCCTTTGAAGAGTTGTTGAACCGTAGTGCGGACTCGGTTCATTTATCGGTGTCTTTGAGTGTTTAAAACTTCGAGGCCGTGAAAAATTGGAATCGATGGGAAGGTAGCACTTGAAGAACTCATAAAAAGTTATGCAGTTCCATGACAATCTCGAGATACCGGGGGTAATACCGACACAAGATCAAAGTAAAGGTTGGACTGGTGTATTGATCCATAGGAGACAATTGTTTTAACTTGTAGAAATGAGATCAAGAAGAACAATCATGGTCGGAACCACGATTGCAAAAGGCGGATCCGGATATAAGATGAACTTATACCAAAGGAATAATTAATTTAAGAAGTTTTAATGATAAGATCTACATCGTGTCCATGGGCATGAACACAAAGTTCAAGGTCGACTCCACTTTTCAATGCATACCCTTCCATTCACTTCTCGCTCGATAAAGGCATTAGTGTTGAAAGTTGTACTGGTGAAATACGGATGAGTATGACTCGTGTAAACTTCGAGTTCACACATATAAAGGAAGGCATAGGTTCAACCCGGCGGGGTAACACGGAAACATATACCACAAGCTTCAATAGTAAATACCACTAGCTCGAAAGCGGAGCATGGTTGGCAAAAGGAAGGATGCAATTTACCAAAGGCATTATGTATCGGAGGAAAAGCTCACAAGGTTATTGAATATGAAGGCGTTGTCGGATAAAATCCAACAAAGGATCGGTGGTCCACAAGGGATCCGATGTGAGCATCGATACTCATCTAGAGGAAGAAGAATGCAAGGAGATCAAATTATAGAAACAATGACTAACTCAATTGTCAAATGCAAATGAATTATGATTCCCAAAACAAGGGATCGAAGCAATGCTCGATTTAGGGGTGGATAAGTTGAATAGCCTTAGGGTACAATCAGCGGCAATTGGATTGGTCAAGAACCAATTCCGGTTAAAGAATGGCAGCTCAGCGGAAAGGTAACTTATAAGAATCAATGATGATTGCGGGTATTACATAAACATATTGAGTCAACAGACCCAAAATGATAATGACAAGGAATGTCAATATAGCTCTGAGACTTATGGGGTTAACCATAATGCAAGCAAACAAAATTTCAAGAGCCAAAGGCTCGGAGGATTCTCGGGAGATCGAATAGTATTTTGAAGAATTTTGTGTAACACATGAACAACGAGGAATGGCGGATACTCGACAAGTGCGAGGATTTATTTGAAGGGGTATTCATGTGGCAAAGAAGCGCTAGGCGATAGGCACAAAGTATTCTCGGATCAATAGAAAACTTGAGGTATCTTGTAATAACAAGATCACTGGGGGGGTGATCGTATGAATGGCAAGTGTAAGTAGTAATCCATACGGATTTATCGGTGGTCAGGAATAGCATAAGTGATGAGCACAAGGCCTCGAGAGGACATCAGATAGTATCTTCGGAATCTTGATTAGCGAGCGACCATCTGAAGTGAGGGCTCTCGGGAGAAAGTACTTGCGAGAACCTAAAGTTAGTGTTGTTTTTAACAAAATCGTTTAACCCGAATAGAAGAGAGTTGAGAATCGGAGTAAAGATCGAGGTAAAAGATCCTAATACCACCCAATGGCGGCGTGTGCCCATAAGACACACAGCCATGTTAGTAAAAGTTTTGCAATGTCTAGACTCGACTTGACCAAGGAGTTGGAAGGGGGTTTCCTCTGAGCGATCGGCTCGATACCAACTTGTGGCGCCCTCGATTCAATCGTACACTAATCATGCGCGCAAATGTATGCGATCAAGATCAAGACTCACGGGAAGATATCACAACACAACTCTACAAATAAAATAAGTCATACAAGCATCATAATACAAGCCGGGGCCTCGAGGGCTCGAATACAAGTGCTCGATCATAGGCGAGTCAGTGGAAGCAACAATATCTGAGTCTGGACATAAGTTAAACAAGGTGCCATAAGATGGCTAGCACAAAGCTGGGATCTGGATCGAAGAGGACAGGCCTCTGCAGGATCCTCCTAGGTCACTCTGGTGCGTCGTCGGTGGGCTGCTGCGTAGTAGTAGGCGCCTCCGGAGTAGTAGTAAATCGTGGCGGTGGCGTGCGGATCCTGGTCTCCATCGTCGATTGCAGCAATCGAATAGAGATAGGGAAAAAGGGGAACAAGGCAACCGTGAGTACTCATCCAAAGTACTACTTAAGCAAGGAGCTACACTACATATGCAAGGATATATGTGTAAAGGCCATATCGATGGACTGAGCTGCGAGAATGCGAGAATAGAGAAGGCCTAGTCCTAACGAAGACTAGCATCTTAGGAAACCACCATCTTGCAGCAAACAAGAGGAGTAGAGTAACATAACTTAAAGTAGCGATGGCGTTATCAACCTCGGCGAGAGATCCTTTCTCGACTCCTGCGAAAAGAAATCCCGAACCATACTATCCGATTATCATCACAATCCAAAGCTCATATCCATGTCTCATCTCAAGTAACCAGTTCTAGTTGTATCGATCGGGATACAACTCCAGCGTCGTTACCGTGGGGACAGGCTATCGATAGAAGTTTTCTTCCCTGCGAGGTGCACCAACTTACCCCCACGCTCGCTTAACTCGGCGGACACACTTTCGAGGTCATGCGGCCTCGGTCAAACAATACGCGCAACCCGACCTAGGCTTAATAGAGGCCCACGCGCGGACTAAACCTATGCCCCGGGGTCATGGGCCATCTCCCGGGAACTCCTGCGTTGCGAGGCGGTAGGAAGCAGACCTAGCCTAACAGGCGTTCAGCCCAATCCGGCAGCGCCGCTCCGTGACGTCTAATAAGCCGGCTGATGTATCTGACCTTGAGCCCATACTTAGCCCGTGATGGTTAGTGCTATCGGGCGAGGCCCTCGGATCAAATATCCAAATCGTAGTGGATTAGGGCAGCGGTAACAAGCGAGAACTCACGAAGATGTGACCCGTTGCCCGTCTCGAGGACTTGCGGCAAGGGCTAGGAATGCCGACCCACGCCTCGTAATTATCTCGCGGGCACCCTCCAGGTCAACCCGTCTCCACATCACTCGCAATTAAGCAGCGGGTACCACTCGAGGTCAACCCGTCTTTCCAAATGTGATGGTAGCAGTCCAAATAACCAAGTGAGTCCAAACATCAAGGGAAAACACGAGGAATCACCTCGGTGTATTCCACTCAATGTAGTCGTCAAGGTGAACATAAGAGGATTCACCCTCGAGGTCCACACTTGAGGGTTGCCTGACAGTCGTATCGGAAGTGGTTAAAGAAATCACCCTCGATGACCTGGCGGATAACTATACTATAGGGTTAATATCGGAAGTCTTTGGAGGTTTCACCCTCGGTACTCGATAGTAACCTAGTAGTGTCGAGCAACTAAGGGGAGTGATGTGCGGTGTGGGGCTGGTCTCGATCCGTTGATCGGGTCTTCAATGATGAAGCGAGGGCAACAAGGACAAGGTGGGGGTCAGCGATGGGTCTCTAACCAACCTATACTAAGCGATTTAGGATAAGCGGTAGGTAACAAAAGCGGGTTACAATAAGCAGGCTATACAGCAGAATAGGAGCAACAATAACGATAGCAAAATCTAGTGCAAGCATGAGAGAATAGAATGGGCGATATCGGGATGATCAAAAGGGGGCTTGCTGGTTGCTCACGGCAAGAGAGTGATCGTCGACCTTGTAGTCGAGGCGGCGGTGCGGCGTCGGTCTCGTAGTCTACGAAGAAGAGGGAAGAAACAATGAATACCGATAACGGATGCATAACGATGCATGACATGCCAAGCGATGCTAGGCGTGCCCTAACGTGGTAAGAAGAAGTCTTGGTTTAGGGGAAAGCATCAGGAAGTTATCCGGTTAGGACGTCTGTCATACGGATGAACCGGAGGAGAAAGTTTTGCAGGTTCGATAGGTTAGAGGCGTGCGGTGGGCGAGCGGATTGCGTATCGGAACCGTCTCAAAATCGTTACGAGCAACTTTCATGTTGAAAATATTTTAATCCAGACTCTGGTTAAAAGTTATAATTATAAAGGTTTTATTAATTTCGGAATTTTAATTAATTATTTAATTAATTTGAAAAAGCATTTATGACATCGGCATGAGGTCATCTTGGCGTCATCGATAGCGAGGTTGACCAAGTCAACCTGCCGAGTCAGAGTCCGCATGTCATACACTATTAGCAATTAACCTAATCAGATTAATTAATCTTAGTTAATTAAGTTAACTAATGATTAGTATTAATTAAACCGAGATTAATTAGTTTAATTAATTACCCAATTAATTAGCTAATGATTAGGTTTAACTAATCCAGAATTAATTAGATTAATTAATTATCCAATTAATTAATTAATTAATTATTTAGTTAATTAGTTTAATTACTTTTAATTCATTTTTAGTTTACATTTAATTAAAACATCCTTTTCGTTTAATGATGGGGTGGGGCCCCTGTCGGTATCACGTGGCCTACTTGGTGCAGGCGCCCATGTGAGGTTCAGGTGCCTTGCCGTCCAGGCGAGACCAGCCAGTCGGGCGACCAGGCGGATCGAGGCGAGGCGGCGGAAGTGGCCAGCCACAGCGCCCGCCCGTGCCCAGTGGCAGCCGGTGAGGCGACAGGAGGCCGGTGGCGGGCTCGGGAGAAGGGGGATCGGGGGCCTTGGGGCTCGGGGCTGCGCCAGCGTCGCCGGCAGTCGCCAGACAGGGAGGAGAAGGAAGGGGGAGAGGAGGAGGCCGCAGTGGCGGTGGTGGCCAGGCCGTCGAGGCCTCGGTCGGATCCGGCTGGGCGAGAGGAAGGGGGGAGGCGTCGGAGCTCGTCAGGCGGTCGGAGGGCCGGAGGGGCCGGAGGAGCAGCGAGAGAGGGAGGAGGAGGTCGAGGCTCACAGGGGTGCGAGGTCTCAGGCGGTTGCTCGAGGAGGTCAGGCGGGCCGGGGGAGGGCGGGGAGGCCTGGCCGGGCGAGGAGGCCGGACCTGTCGTGGTCGCCGGGCTCGGTGGGGGGGAGGAGGAGGGGCTTGCCGGGCGTGGAGGAGGAGGGAGGAGCGTGGCGGGGCGGGGGAAGCAGCGGGGGGATCGCCCGGCGGGGAGGCTGTCGGTGGCGCCTGCCCGATCGGATCGGGTCGGGGGGAGGCGAGGCTTGAGGGAGAGTGGGGCGGTTGGGAACTAGGGTTCCCCTCGGGGTGGGTAGGGAGAGGGAAGTGGCCGGTGGGCAGCCAGAGTGTGATGGGGCTGGCCGGGGAGAAAGATGGGCCAAGGGGAGTGGGGAGGGGGGCGGCTGGCTGGGCGGTGGGGTTTATCCCCTCCAGTTATTCATTTTATTTTTTTGTGATTGAAGCAGCGATTAGAAACTTAACAGAACCGGGGGTTTCTTGTTGCAAAACCATCAAGGCGTTCTGATAAGATTCTTTTACTTCCGGTCCTTAAATCGCTCTGGTGAGGTATCTGACGTAGAGCTTTGACTCTTCTCTCCTCAAATTTCACTAAAATTTTTTTAGGATCACGTGGGTATCTTGGAATCGTTAGATGGTTTTGTGGCGAGAACATTGTTCTTGGTGCCTCGACATTTAGGGGTTGTGGCGGTGTCCGGGAGTTGAGCTCCAGGTGTTGTCGTCACAATTTTATCGTTGCGATTCTGGAATACCTGAATTTTGCCGACATGAAATCTCTTTTGTGCAGTTGTTGGTGAGATAACCACGATAGCCCGATCTTGTGGCGAGTGCGGGAGTATTGCCATGACTTGTATAACGGATGTTTTGAAGGTCGAGGTACCACGATTTCGAGATTTCTTGGTTATGTGTTGACGGATGGATCAATTTGGATCTAGGTATTGTTAGTTTGGGTGATATATTTTGTGTCCCTGTCCCCAACACCAGTTGCATAACGAGAAAGTTTCAGGAGTTTATAGGTGGGAATTCTAGTAGCTTACGGGATATTCTTTCCGACGGATGTATGATTTGAGATTGGGGTTCAACGTCTAGTGGTCCGCCCATTCACGGTCGATTCGATTGGTGCGAGGCGTCTTAAAGAATCCTTGGCTATGCTGATTCGGGGGCGTCTTGTTAGTCATTAAGTGGCGTCCGCTATCGTCGTGTCGTGTGGGCCCCACCACGAACACTGGCGAAATCTCTATCATGTGTTTGTTCGAGCTCATTCTAGAAGCCAATCTTTGTTTTCAATTGTGATTTTCGATTTGTTTCTAAGACGGATGTTGTTTTCCATATCCTTTATCTAAGTGGCTTCTCACCTTAATGGATGTGTGATGATTAACTTTGGAATTCATTCGTTCATTCTTGTTGAATGTTTATTGTGAAGACTATATGTTGCAATTTCTATCCGTTGATTCTACTTATCATTTGTCTATCAAAGGACTAACGGATGTCACCCTCTCGAGGATGGCTCATGTAGCGTCGAATCCGGATCGCAATGATGGAATCGATCGAATCCTCCACCTCCACCTCCACCTCCGCCTCCGGAGGGCTGGCAAGCTATCATGGCAGCCACCAATGCCAATGCTCGAGATGATTTTGCAGCTCTTGCAGAAGCGTACTCGAGGGCAAGGCAATCAAGGCAATCAAGGCAATCAAGGTCAAGGCAACCATCAGCCACACTTTGCTACTCTCGATCGGTTCCTCGCTAATCGGCGAAGTCTTTCGGTTTACGTGTTGAGGCAGCGAGCGGCGATTGGTTAGTGGACATCTGCAAGCACTTTGGTGTAGCAATGTCGGACTGAGGACTTTGTCAAGTTTGCATCGTTTCAACTCAAGGATCAAGCTCTTTGAGTGGTTCGACAATACAAAGATTCGAGAGGAGGTCGTGTCATTACAGGATGAGTTCGCCGTGATTTCGAGCTCATCACATTCGAAGAGTGTTGTTGAGAGCAAGCGTGAGGAGTTCCGCAATCTCAAGCAAGGCACCATGTCGTCTATCAATACAATATCCAGTTCGAAGCTTGCTCGTTTTGCTAAGCGGGGCGTGCACGATGAAAGGAGTATGATCTATCGGTTGGAGGTGAGTGCGAGAGAAGATCGCAATTACCTCTTGTGCTGTTTGAGCGAGATAAGTATGATGATTTCTACAACATGGCACTCAAGCAAGAAGTGGCACAGCTCAAATCTGAGGCTTCTAAGAAGAGAATCGGGGATGCAGATTCAGTCCTCCTCGTCCTCTCAAGTGGCAGCCAAGCAGCGAAGTTTTACCTGCCCCCTCCTCCGTTCCGTCGGCCTTACCGTGAGAAGAACTCAGGTGGCGTGGATCTTCCACCCACCCAACCCAAGCTATCGAACAAGTCTAATTCTCAAGCTCCAAGGTCAAGTGCTCCTTACCACCGTCCGCTCTCGAGGTCACTTGCAACAAGTGTCGTGAAGGGTCACTATCACGAACAAGTGCTTCAACGGGCGCCTTCCGCCTCCTCCTCTGTGAAATCTTCCAGCAATGCGGTGGTCAAGCATAATCCAAAGTATGCCAAGGTCAATATGATGAATGCAGCTCGAGCGGAGGATTCTTGAGATGTGCTAATGGGTAATCTTCTTGTTAATGATATTCTGCAAAAGTTCTCTTCGACTTTGGTGCATCGCTTAGTTTCATCTCTAAACCATTTGCATCTAAGCATGATTTGTCTTTCCAAGTTTGCCAAGACCATTAGCAGTTGTCTCTCGGGTAAATGCATGAATGCAAGCTACATGGTTCGGATGTCTCTATCAAGATGGGCGATTATAGATTTCTGTCTAAACCGGTTGTCCTTGGCGACTCGGATATTGATCTTATTCTCGGAATGGGTGGCTTTATCGGCACAAAGCTCAGCTTGATTGTGCTGCGGGAATTCAATTGACTCACTCTTCTAATGATGTGATCATCTATGCCTCTCGTGATGAAACCATTGGTTGTTTTCTCTCAATGAGAAGGCGAATTGAATGCCATCTCTCGATTCGATCGTTTGTGAGTACCAAGATGTCTTTCGGAAGAGCTTAGGGTATGCCTCCTCATCGGCCGGTGGAGTTCGTTATCGATCTTGAGCACAGCCTTGAACCCGTTGCAAGCGTCCTTACAAGCTTGGACTGATGAGCTGAAGGAATTGAAGAAGCAGCTCGATGAACAAGAGCGTCTGGGTTTGATCGGACCGAGTTCATCTCCTTGGGGTTGTGGTGTTCTTTTGTCGGAAGAAGGATGGCGCGGACCGACTTTGCGTCGATTACCGTCCATTGAATAAGAAGACAATCAAGAACAAGTATCCACTTCCCAACATCAATGAGCTTTTCGAGCAACTCAAAGACTCTGGTGTTCTCAAGCTTGACCTTCGTATGGGGTATCATCAGATTCGCATTCGTGAACAAGATATTCCCAAGACGAGCATTGAGAACAAGCTTTGGTTCTTATGAATATCTTGTCATGTCTTTCGGCCTCGTCAATGCTCCTCCAACTTTCTCGGATGATGAACTTCATATTCAACCCTACACCAATGAATTCGTCTTGGTCTATCTTGATGATATTTTGGTCTTCTCCAAGAATAAGAAGGATCATGCCAAACATTTGCGATTGGTGCTAGACAAGCTCGGAGAGTACCAATTCTATGCTAAGTTCTCCAAATGTGAATTACGGCTTGATGAAGTGCTTTATCTTGGTCATATCATCTCTGCCAAGGGCATCGCTGTTGATCCGAGAAGGTGTCGCAATTGTGAATTGGGAACCTCCTCGGAATGTCAAGCAGCTCCATGACTTTCTTGGTCTTGCAAGCTATTGCGAAGATTCGTTGAGAACTTCTCCAAGATTGCAAAGCCTCTTTCCAACCTTCTCGAAGCGGTGAAGTATATACGGTCTCCAGTGTGGCGTTGCTTTCAATACCCTCAAGAGAAACTCGTCACAGCTCTGTCTTGACTCCTCTGATGAATCCAAGCCATATGAAGTTTTACGTGATGCTTCTCTTCAAGGTCTCGGTCTTTGTGTTAATGCAAGAGAAGAGAGTTGTGGCTTATACCTCTCGCAGTTGAAGCCCAGCGAGAAGAACTACCCCTCACGATCTTGAGTTGGCGGCGATTGTCCATGCATTGATTACGTGGAGACATCTCTTGTTGGGAAGGAAAGTGGACATTTTCCTTGATCACAAGAGTCTCAAGTACATCTTCACTCAACCCAACCTCAACCTCGAGGCGGACTTCGATGGGTGAAATGATTCAAGAGTACAACCCAAGTATTGAGTATACTCGGGCAAGGCCAATGTCATTCTGAGCGCTTTGGCGGAAAGCTTCTGCAGCATCTAATCCTCAAGCCCTTTCAGCGGATCTCTGTGAATCTTTCCATAAGCTGAATCTTCAAGTTGTTCCTCAAGGCTTTCTTGCCAACCTCATAGTATCTCCTACTTTGGAAGATCAGATTCGTGAGGCTCAACTTGGATACCATGGTGAAGAAAGTGAAGCGTGGTATCGACAAGGGCATTTCAAGTACAAGTGCTTCGCGTTGATGACAAAGACACTCTGTTCTTTGAGGACGGATTATGGTTCCTAAGGGTGATCTGCGAAAAGTCATTATGAGCGAGGCTCACAATTCGCTTCTATCCATTCATCCTGGAAGTGCGAAGATGTACCATGACCTCAAGCAGTCATATTGGTGGACTCGAATGGGCGAGAAATTGCTCAATTAAGTGAATGAGTGTGATGTCTGCGGAAGAGTGAAAGCGAACACCAACGACCAGCTGGTCTCCTCCAACCTCTTGCTATTCCTGAATGGAAGTTTGATCATATTGAAATGGACTTCGTGGTGGCTTTCCAAAGTCAAGCGTGGAAATGATGCTATCTTCGTTGTCATTGACAAGCTTACTAAAGTGGCTCATTTTCTTCCTATCAAAGAATCCATCACAGCAGCTCGGTTGGCGAGCTATACACCTCGAGGATTGTCTCTTTGCGGCATTCCACAAGTGATCTCTTGAGACCGTGGCAGCATCTTTACCTCAAAGTTTTGGGATTCTTTTGAAGGCCATGGGCACCAACATTCGTTTCAGCACACTTTCCATCCTCAAACAAGTGGCCAAGTTGGCGAGTTAATCAAATCCTTGAAGATATGCTCGGGGCTTGTGTCATTTCTTCGGTATGAAGTGGGAAGATTGTCTTCCTTATGCGAGTTCTCTTACAACAACAGCTTCCAAGCGAGTTGGGCAAGGCCCCATTGAAATTCTCTATGGCGAAAGTGCCGTACTCCTCTCAATTGTGCAGGGCAATTGAGCGTAACTTCTTGGCAATGACTTGATCGAAGCGGAAGAAATGTGCCAAGTCATTGTGAGAATCTCAAAGCAGCATAATCGCGCGGAAAACTATTATGATGATAAGCACCGTGATGTGGCTTTTGAAATCGGAGACCATGTCTACCTCGCGTCTCTCAATGAAAGGTACTCGTCAACCCGGTATCAAAGGGAAGCTTGCCCCTAGATCGTGGGTCCTTTCAAGATCATTGGGAAAAGAAGCGATCTAGCCTATCAACGAGCTTCCATCCAACTTTGCAAGCGTGCGATGTGTTTCACGTGTCACAACTTGCAAGTGCTTCAAGACTCTGAGCACTATCAACTTGAAGAGATTGTCCTTCAAGAAGATCTCTCTTATCATGAGCACCCGTTGCTATTCTTGAAGAAACGGCGCAAGACTACGCAACAAGTCAATCAAATTCTTGAAAGTGAAGTGGTCACACCATTCCGACCGAGAAGCTACAGGGGGGCGAGGATCACCTCCGTTCTGAGTATCAGGAGTTCTTTCGGTCCTAGATCTCGGGGCGAGATCCTCTTGTAGTGGTGGAGTGTTGTAACACCCGGTAGTAACTTTCCATATTTGTAACTCCGACTCTTGCCATTTTGGCATTGATATATGATATTCCCTCCGTGGTGGGTTTTCTTCTTTTGCATTTTGTCCATGTCATGCATTTTATATTATGTCATCATGTGCATCGCATTTGCATACGTGTTAGTCTCATGATTCGAGCATTTTTCCGAGTCCGTTTTGCAATCCGACACTCCTATCTCCCCGGCGGTCCCTTTTACGTTTTCCGTGTGCGGGTATTAAACCGTCTCGAAATGGACCGAGGTTTGTCTAGTGGCCTTGGTATAACACCGGAGACAACGGTCAAGTTTGGTCATTTGGAGCTCGTTTGGTACTCAACGGTTAACGCACTCTCATAAAGGCCTCTTTTAAGTTGCAGCCCAACACCCTTCAAAACAGCCCAATAACCCATCTAAGTCACCTCCATGCTCTCCGTCGTTCGATCACGATCGTGTGGTAGCTACACCTCATTTGGACTCTCTAGCTCCCTCTACCTATAAATATAGGTCCCTTCCCAATCCGGACGAAACCCTAGTCTCCCTTCGCCCAGCGCCCGGGCGAAATCCAGACGGCGGACACGTCCGCCCGCCGCCCGGACCTCTCGCGCGCCGCCACGTGTGCGAGCCCCGCCCGCCGCCGCCCGACCCCTTGGCCCGCGAGGCCGTCCGAGCCCTCCGAACCCAGCCGACCCGCGCCGCGCCGCGCCAGCCCGCCGCCCGCTCCTCCAGCGCCTCCTCGCCGCCCGCGCCGTCTCCGGCGACCTCCGCCCGCCCGCCCGCCCGCCCGCCCTCCCGTCGCCGCGCCGCCCAGCCGGCTCCCAACCTGCGCGGCCTCCCGCCCGCCATGGCGCCCGCCGCCGCGCTTGGCCTCGCCCGCGCCCGCCGACCGCCGCCCCTCGCGGCCGCCCGACCCTTGGCGTCCTCCTCCCTCGCCGAGCCGGGCTCCTCCGTCGCCCGCAGCCGCCCGATCCGGCCCGATCCGATCGGATCCGGCCTCGATCCAGCAGCGTTGACCTCTCTCCCTCCCCTCTTTTCTCCAAGTCATAAATCTTTTGTAATTTTGTGCAATATTCAACTTGCTATATCTTAGCATCCGTAGATCCATTTTTCGCGTATAATATGTCAAAATGTTCGTCTCGAAGAGTAGATCATTTCATTCCATTGCATCATTTTCATTTGAGCTCATCTTGATGCCCGAAATGCTGTTGGAAGAGTGCAATGTGCTGATAGTTTCTGATTTTTATCAGGAGTTGCACTTTTGTTATTTTGCTATGATTAATATGTGCACCCTATGGATTTGAGTCCTACATGTGTTTTGTAAAATGCCATGTCATCTTTCCAGGGTATATGCCATGTATTTTTGTGATCTATGTGGTGACTAGCACAAGCATGCAAAGTAGGTGTCCTAATGTTGCTGATTTCAGCCCTGTTTTAGCTGATTTTGATGCCATGTTTACTTGTTGATACCGAGAGATCTATGCATATTTTGAGATACTTCAGTAAGGGTGTTTTGTAAAGCATGACTTGCTCTATCCATCCATGCCTTTGTTTGCAATTATGGGATGCCATAGCTTGAGTCATTCGAGCTCTACTTTTGCTACCAAATGTTTCCTGGCAGATTGTATCGTGTTATTCAATTTTGCCTAGCTTGTTGTGGTTGATCCATATATGCTATGTTAGTGTTCTTGCCATGTATGTCTTCTATGTCAGGTCTTCTTGATGTATGTATGCTTAGTTTATCATTTGAGGCTCTGTAGTGAGTGCATTGAGCTTGTTAACATGCCATCTCGTTATCAGTTTTGACATGTCATGTTGCTGAATCTGTTAACAAGACTTTCGATATTGACATGGGTGTTACTATATTTTCTAGTCCTTTTTGGCTTATGGTCAGTAAGGGACTTTTGAAATAGGCTTTGAGTAGATTCATGCCATGCCTTGTTTTGCTATTTTAAGTTCTTGTAGCATGTAGTTTTGATGCTCTGAACATTGCAACCTGTTACTGTTTTTGCCATGTCCAGCCTGTTACTTTGAGCATTTTGCCATGCTTGTTTGAACCTGATATGATGTGAACTAGCCGTGGCTCAGTGCTCATCTTTTGTCGAGCATCATGTGTAGATCACTGCCATGTGCTTTGTTGTTACGTTTGGGTGCAGTAGCTTAATTATTTGTTGCTTGCAAAGTGGCATCATGCTGTTAATGGCAGATTTGCGCCATTCTTGTTTTGCTTGCCATTTGCAAACCGTGCATCCGATTCGGTGATCTTTATATCGATTTCAACGAAATCATCTCATCTTTCAGTGGCATGCTTGGTTTGCCAAGTTGATGCCTGGTTCATCATTACCTTCGGGCGCACATAAGCATTGCATACCTCATCATGCATATCATGTCATGTTTTGCATCATGTTGATTGTGCATTGCACCGTGATTTATTATGGTTCCTTTGTTTGTGTTGTTGTTTTGGGTAGAGTCGGAGGCGAGTGCGTGAGCGAGGAGCCTGTTGAGAGCGTTTTGAGGATCAAGCTTTCGACAACTCGAGAACATTGCGAGCAAGATGACCATACCCTCGAAATCACTTCTATCTTTGCTATGCTAGTTGCTCGCTCTTTTGCTATGCCTATGCTGCGATGCCTACCACTTGCTATATCATGCCACCCATATTGCCATGTCAGCCCTAACCATCCTTTCCTAGCAAACCGTTGATTGGCTATGTTACCGCTTTGCTCAGCCCTCTTATAGCGTTGCTAGTTGCGGTGAAGCTGAAGTTTGTTCCTTGTTGGAACATGGAGATGTTGTTCCTTGTTGGAACATGTTTATTTGTTGGGGATATCACAATATCTATCTGCTATAATTAATGCATCTATATACTTGGTAAAGGGTGGAAGGCTCGGCCTTATGCAGTGTTTTGTTCCTCTTGCCACCTAGTTTCCGTCATACGGTGTTATGTTCCTTGATTTAGCGTTCCTTACGGTTGGGTGATTTATGGGACCCCTTGACAGTTCGCTTTGAATAAGACTTTTCCAGCAAGGCCCAACATTGGTTTTACCATTTGTCACCTAAGCCTTTTCCTTGGGTTCTGCAGACTCAAGGGTCATCTTTATTTTAACCCGGGCGGTGCTCCTTGAGTGTTGGTCCAAACTGTCGACCGCCGGTGTGCAGGGGGCAACTCTGGGTTAGCCTCTGGGAAGCTTGGACAATCCGGTGTGCCACGAGACGAGATATGTGCAGCTCCTATCAGGATTTGTCGGCACATCCAGGCGGCTTTGCTGGTTTGTTTTATTCTTTGTCGAGATGTCTTGTAGTCCAGGATTCGAGATTGATCGGGTCTTCGGTAGAAGGAATATCCTTCGTTGACCGTGAGAGCTTATAATGGGCTAAGTTGGGACACCCTGCGGGTAATATCTTTCGAAAGCCGTGCCCGCGGTTATGAGGCAGATGGGAATTTGTTAATGTCGGTTGTAGAAAACCTAAAGTGGACCTCAATAAAATACACATCAACGGCGTGTGTAACCGTGATGGTCTCTTCTCGTGGTCGGGAAGTGAACACGATGTTGGAGTTATGTCGGCGTAAGTAGTTCAGGATCACTTCTTGATCACTACTAGTTTCACGACCGCGCTTTGCTTCTCTCCTCGCTCTCTTTTGCGAAGTAGCCACCTTAAATGCTAGTAAACTTGCTGCAGCTCCACTTTACTACTCGTCCTTCCTATAAGCTTAAATAGTCTTGATCTCGCGGGTGTGAGATTGCTGAGTCCCGTGACTCACAGATACTTCAAACACAGTTGCAGGTTCGATGAGGCCGGTGCAGGTGATTCCACGAGCTCAAGTGGGAGTTCGACGAGGAGCGTGGTCGTTACTATGTCGTTTCGGATGATCGGTAGTGGTGCCCGGTTGGGACGATTCGAGGATCTGTGTTAGCATTTGGGGTATCTTCTTTTATTTTGGTTCCGTAGTCGGACCTTGAGTGTACTCTGAATGATGGATGTTTATTTATGTCTTGTGTGAAGTGGCATTGTAAGCCAACTATGTATCTTTCCTTAATTATTACATGGGTTGTGTGAAGATTACCTCACTTGCGACATTGCTTTCAATGCGGTTATGCCTCTAAGTCGTGCCTCGACACGTGGGAGATATAGCCGCATCGGGGGCGTTACACCTTCTTACCACGTTAGGGTACGCCTAGCATCGCTTCTTGACATGTCATGCGTCGCTATGCATCTGTTTACTTGGTATTCATTGTTTCTTCCCCCTCTTCTCTCCGGTAGACTACGAGACCGACGCTGCAGCTGGCCAGTTCGACTACGGTGTTGTGACCCTCTCTCTTGCGGAGCAACCAGGCAAGCCCCCCCTTGATCACGGATATCGCCTACTCTTATCTACTGCTTGCATTAGAGTAGCATAGCATATTCTTGTTTTGGATACTCCTATCTGCTGCATAGCCTGTCCTTGTAACCATTGTTACCTTACACGCAATCCTATATGCTTAGTATAGGATGCTAGTACTTTCATCTGTGGCCCTACTTTCTTGTCCGTCTGCCGTGCTATACTATCGGGCGTGATCACTCGGGAGGTGATCACGGGTATATCTCATATACTTTATACATGATACATGTGAGACTAAAGTCGGGTCGGTGATGGAGCACCAGAGTGGATCTTTGTGGCGGAGGCGGCAGGGCAGGTTGAGACCGCCTAGGAGAGAGGTGGGCCTGGCCTGTTCGGCGTTCATGATTACTAACTGCAGCAACGAGGTCTTGGTATTTGATCTGGGTTGGCTCACGAGCTTATCGCACTAACCATCTCGCGGGAGTAGTTATGGGTATCCGGCGTCGTGGTATCGGCCGAAATACTTGAGGCGTCGTGACGGGCGGCGCGCCGGATTGGACTGGAGCCTTCTCTTTGGGCTAGAGTCGCTTCGGCGCGTCATAGCGTCTTGAGTGTGCTTTCGAGGCGATGGGCCCGGACCCTGCGCTTAGGTTTAGGCTGGCGTGTTGGCCTCTCTGTTGTGCCTAGGTGGGGCTGCGGCGTGTTGATCTTCAGCGGCGGGCATGACCGGGAAAGTGTGTCGGCCAAATGGGATCAGCGTCTTTGGGTAAGATGGTGCACCCTGCAGAAGTTAATCTATTCGGATAGCCGTGATCTTGATAACAGGGCGACTTGGAGTTGTACCTTGAGCTTATGACAACTAGAACCGGATACTTGATAAAACACACCCTTCCAAGTGCGGATACAACGGTGGTCGCTCTCGCTCGGGGTTATGGCGGGGATTGCAGGGTAGGATTATTGCTATATGATGTTACTTGGAGGACTTCCGTTGTCCTCTTACATGCATGCAAGACAGGTGTCGAGCGTAGTCTTCGTTAAGACTAACTATCCCCTCTTATTACGGCATTCTGCAGTTCAGTCCTTGATATGGCCTTTACACATATATCCATGCATATGTAGTGTAGCTCCTTGCTTGCGAGTACTTTGGATGAGTACTCACGGTTGCCTTGTTCCCCTTTTCCCCTACCTCTACTCGATTGCTGCAACAGACGATGGAGCCCAGGATCGAGCATACCGCCTCGGCGACTACTACTCGGGCGCCTACTACTACGTGCAGCCCGGCGGCGACCGGGAGTGACCTAGGAGGATCCAGGCGGGAGGCCTGCTCCTCTTCGATCTGTATCCCGGTTTGTGCTAGCCATCTTATGGCACCTTGTATAACTTATTTACGTACTCGAGATATTGTTGCTTCGGCTGACTTCGTCTATGATCGAGCACTTGTATTCGAGCCCTCGAGGCCCAGCTTGTATTATGATGCTTGTATGACTTATTTTATTTGTAGAGTTGTGTTGTGATATCTTCCGTGAGTCCTTGATCTTGATCGTACACATTTGCGTGCATGATTAGTGTACGATTGAATCGGCGTCACAAATCTCATAAAAGTCAACATACCAAGTACCCATCACAATCCCTATCTCTCGCATTACATTATTTTCCATTTGCCTCTCGTTTTCCTCTCCCCCACTTCACCCTTGCCGTTTTATTCGCCCTCTCTTTCCCAATCTCCTCCTCTTTTTCCCCGTTGCCTTTTGTTTGCTCGTGTGTTAGTTTGCTTGCTTGCCGTCATGACTAGTCTCATTTCTTCTCCGTCATCTCCCGAGAATGAAGTTCTAAATTTTAAGCAAAGGGAGGGAGAAAATCTAAAGGATGCTTGGTATAGAATTTGCAATGCTCAAAATAGATCTACCGGAAGCAATCTACTTCAGTTCTTCTTAAGTAATTTTTACGTAGGTGCTAATCCTTGGTATAGATATATCCTTGATACCATTACGGAGGAATTTCTTGGGTAGCCATACTTTTGATTCTTACAATGCTTTAATAGATTTATTTGGCTCACCACCTCTTTTGGTTAATGGAACTATGTTAACTTTGGAGCATGTTATGCAAAGGCTCGAAATTATTGAAAACAAAGTTGCTACCATTGAATCCATTGAAAATCTAGATAAAAGATCCATAATCAAATTACTCAATATGGATCTAAGGTAGGAATGACTTTGAAAAATATTAAGGAGAAGGAACCTATGGTTAATGAGAAAATAAATCTAGATTCCACTCGAATCGATAAACTTGAGGTATCATTACCAACTTGGGAACCGCTTTTCTTCCGTAAAGAATACTCCTAGTGCTCCCACTAAAATTGCCAAGCTTATGTATGTTCCTAAAAATAAGGGTGAATCATCTAGTAAGGAAGCTGCGGATCTTAAATCTATAAGTATTCATCGATCTTTTTACTATCATTGAGGAACCATTTGCTACAAATGAATTTTTCGATCTTATGCCTAAAAGTTTGATAATTACTAGAGAGAAAGAACTCTACAAAAATATAGATGCCTCATTGAAGAATTACCTACAAAGATGGCAATACCTAGATCTATCTTTGCTTTTATGCCTAGCTAGAGGCGTTAAGCGATAGCGCTTGTTGGGAGGCAACCCGATTTTATTTTAGTTTTTTGTTTTTGCTACATTTAGGAATAAATAATCCATCTAGCCTCTGTTTAGATGTGGTTTTATCTTTTAATTAGTGTTTGTGCCAAGTTAAACCTATTGGATCTTCTTGGATGATAGTTATTTGATCTTGCTGTAATTTCGAAACTTTTACATACGATTGCCTGAATTGTTAAAAATCACCAGAACGTGATAAAATATTGATTCCAATTGATGCTGATCAGTAAACAAATTTTCCAGGTCGTCTAATTTTGGTAGGATTTTGTAACATCCCAAATTTTCAATTTGGAATGTTATACATTAGGTCATCATGCATATCATATTTTCTCGCATTTTCCGATCCTAGAAAATTTCACGCAACTCAAGGACCCTCGGAGAGAGTTGGAGATTTCATTATTTTCATATTTGGGATTTCTCAAATTATGAAAATATAGGATCATTGGATTTATTTAATTATCTTCATAAGTTTTTCCGATAAAAAAATTAAGAGAGGGAATAATATGACTTTCCCAACATTTAGGAAAAATGAAGATACAATGAATAAATCAAATATTGGTTTTGAAAGTTGCCCCCTCCCCAAGGCACGGAGGCCCCCTCCTTTATAACCCGCCGCCCCCCTCTCCCCTCATCCCTTCCCGCCCTTGCCGCCCTCCACCCGAGCGCCGCCTGCTTAGAAAGGCCGCCGCCGCTTCCCGTCGCCAAGCGCCGCCCCTCGCCACCCGTCGACCCCGCCACCACCGCCGTCGCCCGACCCGCCGAGTCCGGAGCCGCCCGGCGACTTCGCGGAGGTAGCCGACCTCGCCGCCCCGATCTGGTTTTGCTTTAAAACCGATCCGGGTTTTCGTTCGTTGTTCGGTTTTAAAAAAAAAAAACCCTAGATGGTTTATTTTTTTTCGGTTTTATTTTTTAGTGAACGTTCACCGACCCGTTCGTTTCAACGAACGTGTTCGTCGGATTAGTTCTGTTAACGAACGTCCACCGTTTTAACTGTTCGACGTTTTTCTTTTAAATCGGATTTAATCCGTTATTTTCCGAATTCGATTTCCGACTCGATTTTCAAATCTGTTTATTTTCTTGCTCGTTTATCGGAATCAGGTGATTCAAGCGCCTGGAGTTTCGTTACGAAACCGCCGTTCCGACTAACCTACTTAAACAAAGTTTTGCTACTGTAAAATTTTGACCTAGTTTCAGATTGCTAAAACCGAGTCGTTCTCTCTCGACTTTCGATTTTCGTTGCTTATTTTGAGTTGATTCTTTTTGCAACCAGGGTTCTTAAGTTGAACTCTCTGGTTAGATCTTTTATTCGAGATTTCCCTGTGCATTAGATGAGTACTTATTGTATGCTTGTTGTTTGTCTGCGTTAGATCACCGGTCGCCGCTTGTTACTTCGAATCTCTAGGTCTCGCGGATCATCAGCAAGGCAAGTAACACTTGATCATACCTTTTCTACTACCCAGTTTTATTGCATTAGATCAAACCCTCAAACACTTGCATGTTTAGGATCAGCTTAAATTGTGGGATGGGAAGTAGATTGAGGTAGTACCTATTACCTGTTTACTTATGAAACCTTGGGAGTTACTTCTACGTTTGCTTATTATGCCATGCTATGCTAGTAGACGTGGATTGGGTGAGTGAATATCCATGACAGATGTGAGATTTTTAATTAATGGTTTATCTAAGGTGGCAACCTAAACACACATCTGGGTGGATTGAGGCACCTGGTTTCTATCGAGGACTTACTGTATTTCTTGGACCGCCACCCGGGCTCTAAGGGATCATAAGATTATTCAAGCTGGAAACTTCCGTGTGCAGCCACAAGCCAATTATGGGCTCTGGCATAGTTGAGCAAGTTGTGCGAACTCTTACGGGTAGGCTAGCTGATGTAGGGGATGTAGGTTAGTGCGGTCTACCCACATGTAAGGTGCTAGTGCTTACGAAGGCGTGTCTCGGTCATCCGCTTCTCAAACACCATGTAGTCACGAGAACCAAGCGGAGGCGATCGAGTCTTGTGGGGAATAGTCATAAACCTCTGCGAGTGTATAAACTAATCATGATTAGCCGTGTCCCCGGTTATGGACGTTTTGAGTATCTAGTACTTGAATATCATGTGAATCTCAACATGTTACTTCTAATAAATGTTATTGGGTTTTGATGAGTACTTTTAATTGGGATTGAGGATCTGTCAACCATTCTCAATGTTTAACAACCACCATGATAGTTAAATAAGATTATTCCTTTGTTGTAGGGAAAAACTAGCTTTATGCAAAAATGTAACCGTAGAGCTTTTCCACCAGCCATATATGCATGTAGTATAGGCTTATTCCCGTTGCTCTCTATGTGTTACATTGCGGCATATTCCATGTCTTGACCGTTTTGGGCTGCAACTTTTACGTTCGGACTTTTAGAACGACAGTAAGGTGTTAGGTCGTGGTTCTATACTCGGTGATGCCGATGGAGTTGATGGACTCACTTATCTTCCAAGCCTTCATTGTTACTATTAGATGGCCTTAAGCCATATTATTGTTATAAGTTCCCTTGTGGACAACGATGTAATAAGTGTGTGATTGCTACTCTGCTATAAATCCTTGAATCTTGTGTGGTGTCGGCATTCTTGATCCGGGGATGACGAGCACGAGACTTGATCCATTGGTCGGTCGCTCTGAGAGATGGTATCGAGCACTGCTGTGTTGTAGGACACGACCACTAAGCTAAAGCCATAGATCACTACACTCTTCCATTTCTAACTCCTCATCTTTTCTACTCTTAGGATGACAGACGCGAAGATCAAGTACACCCAACCAGATGAAGGCACACCTTTTGGATTTCACTTGAAGGAAGTCACCAAGTACACGAACATTGTACTACCCAGCTTCACGGAACTTTCAGCGCCACTCTGCTGAAGAGGGCTGGAAGATTCAAGCTCACGTTCGGGAAGGACATTCACCCCAATCACCAAGCCTATAGATAGTGTTTCGATTGCACCAACTTGGAGTGCAGGAAAGAGCATGGCAGCTCACATCACCATGGGGCGCATTGGAGAAGTTTATCAAGAAGACCTCGAGGACACTATCTACCAGATTTGCGGACAGCGAGATGACCAATGGGACATAGTCGGCACCAAGAAGGATAGATCCATTGCAGCTTTCATCCGAGTTAAACCAGCACATTCGGCGCCGGAGAACCAGATGTGCAATGATATGTTGGAGTTGCGAGAATGCAAAGGAAGGATCATCGAACTTGAAGAAGAACTAAAGACTACTACTTAAGGACTACATGGATGAGATCGTAGCTCTAGCAAGACACAATAACGATCTTAAGTGCGAGATCGAAGAACTCAAGAAGAAGTTGGCGCTCAGGAATGAAGACCGGTATGTCGGTTGTCCAAGTGACTACATCAACATCGGCGACACCGATTCGGATCCAAGTGAACCCGACTTTGAAGGCGAAATTGGGCGAGACATCATGGAGTCTTCCACGGTTCAAATTAGTAGAAGTCCCCACATATTAGTAGTATTCCTCCATGTAAACATTATAGTACCGCACTTTTTGCGATAGGTAGATCGTTGTAAGCCCTTTGTTTGATTGAATGAAGTGATTTTGTGTGCATTTGCTCATGTGCATTTGGGTAGTGATTCCCCTTAGACCTCAATCTATTCTTAATTTCTCGTCTTTTCTAAACCCATCAGATGCCTCCGAGAGGCGACCCCGGGTTCGTTTTCCCGCCTGAGATCACCCAATTGATTCAACAGCAGAACACCTTGATTCAAACATTGGTGCAGAACCAGGGCAACAACAACAACAACAACAACAACAACAACAACAACCCACCACCACCACCACCTGCGGATCACCTGACTCGTTTCCTTAGAGTAAATCCGCCGGTGTATTCGATAACACCGAGCGATTGTAGCAGATGATTGGCTCCGCAAGATAGGAAGGAGTTGACCACTGCGGGATGCGAGATGGAGAAAGAGTGAAGTTTGCAGCACATCAGCTTGAAGGACCCGCAACAGCATGGTGGGAGAATTTTACACCACTTACCCGTGAACCTTGTCACATGGGATCGAGTTTCACAAGCTTTTCGCCTGCCCATGTTTCAGCGGGAGATATGGCCATGAAGAAGCGTGAGTTTGCAACTTCGCCAAGGAGGAAGGACTGTTGGCGGTATGTGGATGATTTTAGTAAGTTAGCACGTTATGCCCCGGATAGCGTTGCTCTGAGATGCTGCTAAGCAGGAGAAGTTTCTAGAAGGACTGAATGATGAGTTCAGCATGCCGTTGATGGTAGCAAGTTTCAACAACTACCGGAGTTGGTAGACCGAGCCCTCATGATTGAAGGAAGCAGCAGCAAATAGAGAACATAGCGGAAGTATGGACGGGGAAGTATAACTCGGAGCTCGGCGAAGCCTCGTTATGCCCCTAAATCAGGAATTCAGTTTCAACATACCCATGGAGGAGGTAATCGCATAACCATAATGGCACTAAGAATGGGAGCAGGGAATGGAGGAAGCAATGGACAGAACCGCACCAACCCGTCAACACCATCCAAGGTAGACTGAGTCACATCACTTGTTTTAAGTGCCGCAAGGTGGGCATTATGCCAATGACTGTCGAGAAGGCGAATGGAAATGGCAATGGAAGCTCGGAAAGAAGCCCAACCCTTTCAGCAGGGACAGGTGAACCACATTGATGTGGAGGAGGTTGAAGATCAGCCGATCGATGTCGGTAAGTTTTGGTTAAGTCATTTATTGCGGTTGTTCTTTTCGATCTTGGTGCATCGCATTCATACATATCAAGGGATTTGTGGATAAGTACAAGTTACCGACCCAAGCCCTTAGGTCACCCATGCTAGTAACCTCACGGAGCAGAATACATGGCTAGTAAATGGTGTGATCATTGCCATTAAGGATTGGACACTATGTTTTCCCCTCAGACCTAATAGTTCTGGAATCCCAAGGATTGGATGTGATATTAGGAATGGATTGGTTATCGAAGTATGGAGGAAACATAGATTGCACCACCAAGTCAATTTTGCTCACCACACCAGAGGGAAGAAGGATCAAGTATGTATCACGACACGAGCGAGGAGGCGCAAGTAAATTGCTTATCGGGAGTGGTGCGGGAAGAAGTACCGATGGTGAAGGATTTTCTGATGTATTTCGGAAGAGTTACCGGGAATGCCACGGATAGAGACATTGAGTTTTTGATCGAGCTGTTGCGAGAACAGGCCCGATATCGAAGCGACCGTCTGAGGATGCCCGCACGGAGTTTGGCAGAAATCAAGAAGCAGATTAAGGAACTATTGGATAAAGGTTTTATCGCCCAAGTTCTTCACCTTGGGGATCACCCGTCTTGTTAGTGGAGAAGAAGGATGGATCTCTAAGAATGGTTGTTGATTATCGTGGATTGAATGAAGTAACAATCAAGAACAAGTACCCACTACCTATGATAAATGATCTGTTTGATCGTTTGCAAGGAGCTAAAGTGTTTTCCAAGATCGATTTGCGATCAGGGTACCATCAGTTGAAGATTCGGGAGCAGGACATACCCAAGACAACGTTTACCACGAGATATGGACTGTATGAGTATACCGTTATGTCATTTGGATGACTAACGCACCAGCCTATTTCATGAACACGATGAACAAAGTGTTTATGGAGTTTTGAATAAGTTAAATCGTGGTGTTCATTGATGACATTTTGATTTTCTCGAAGAATGAAGAGGAACACAAGGAACATTGCGATTGGTTTTGGAGAAACTAAGGGAACACCAGTTATATGCCAAGTTCGAGAAAATGTGAGTTTTGGTTAAAGGAAGTTGGATTCCTCGGACATGTTATATCCGGAGAAGGAATAGCAGTTGACCCCTAGCGGTTGAGACCGTAACCAAATGGGAAGCACCAACGACAGTTGGAGAGATTAAATAGTTTCCTTGGACTCGAGGATACTACCGAAGATTCATTGAGAATTTCTCAAGGATTGCCAAGCCTATGTGAGTTGTTGAAGAAGGATAACAAATTCATATGGTGAGGACTGTGAGGCAAGTTTTCAGGAGTTGAAGAAAGATTGGTTACCTCACCGGTTTTAATCTTGCGGATCAGACCAAGGATTATGAGGTGTATTGTGGCGCTTCACGTCGAGGACTTGGAGCAGTGCTTATGCAGGAAGGAAGAGTTGTTTCGTATGCTTCCGACAACTTAAGCCCCATGAGTTAAATTATGCCACCCATGATTTGGAGTTAGCAGCCGTTGTGCATGCCTTGAAGACATGGAGACATTTCCTCATTGGAAATCATTGTGAAGTATATCTGGATCACAAGAGTTTGAAGTACATCTTCACAGAAGAATTAAATCTCGAGGCAGAGGAGATGGTTAGAGCTTATCAAGGATTATGATATGAGATTACATTATCACCCGGAAAGGCTAATGTCGTAGCAGGCGCATTGAGCCGTAAGAGCCCGTCAATACCCTAATGATGGGAGGGATACCCAATGAGTTAGCGAGGACCTTGAGAGCTATGTTTGGAAATAGTTCGAGAGGCTATGTAGCTGCATTGGAGATTCATCAACAGCGATGGACAAAATCGGAGAAGCCCAAAAGGCGGATAAGGAAGTTGCCTCTATAAAGGAGAAAATGAGCAAGGGAAAGGCTAAAGGTTTCGTGAGGATGAGCACGACACCCTATGGTTTGAGGACCGTGTTTATGTGCCCAATAACCCGGAGATCGGGAAGTTGATTTTGCAAGAAGCTCATGATTCACCTATTCGATTCACCGGAAATACCAAGATGTATTTGGATTTGAAGAATACTTTCGGTGGACGGAATGAAGAAGGATATTGCGGAGTATGTAGAGGTTTGCGATGTATGTCGAGAAAGTAAAGGCGAGCATCGAAGCCAGCAGGATTATTACAACCATTGCCCATACCGAATGGAAGTGGGACAAACTAGGCATGGATTTTATCAAGGATTGCCAAAGACTCGTTCGAGGATATGACTCGATTTGGGTCATAGTCGACCGTTTAACGAAGGTAGCTCATTTCATTCGATCAAGACTACCTATAGCAGTGCTAAGTTGGCAAAGATATACATGACCAGAATTGTGTGTTTACGGAGTTCAAGGAGTATCGTATCAAGCGGAGGAACCCAATTTACCTCAAAATTTTGGAACCGGTTACACGAAACATTGGGAACCCGATTGGAATTGATACAGCTTTCCACCCACAGACCGATGGGCAGGCCGAGAGAGTCAATCAGATTTTGGAGGATATCTTTGAGAGCTTGTGCACTAGATTATGGATCTAGTTGGGATGATAATTTGCCGTATGCAGAATTTTCTTATAACAACGATTACCAAACCAGCTTGAAGATGGCACCTTCGAGGCTCTGTATGGAAGGAGATCAGAGACACCGTTGTCATGGGAATGGCGGAGATCGTCAATTGTTTGGACCAGATTTGATTAAGGAGTGCGGCGGAAGGTTAAACTGATTCAAGATAGGCTCAAGGTAGCCCATCCGAACGGAAGAGCTATGCAGATTCAAAGCGCAAAGCGATTGAATATGAAGTTGGAGCAGTATACCTTAGAGTATCCCGCTTGAGGAGTTAAGCGTTTTGGAGTTAAAGGAAAGTTAGCACCACGTTTTGTTGGACCATATAAGATTTTACAGCATGGGAGAAGTTGCTTATAAGCTGGAATTGCGGAAGGACTGTCAGGAGTTCATGATGTATTTCATGTTTCTCGATTGAAGAAATGTCACCCGAGATAGCGGAGGTACCGTTAAGAACCACGGTGCCACTGGAAGCAATTCAGTTGAAGGATGATTTAACATATGAGGAAAAACCGGTTAAGATTCTCGATTATGCTAGCAGAGTTACTCATGACAAGGTTATCAAGTTTTGCAAGGTTCGGTGGAGCCACCACCTTTGAAGATGAAGCCACACAGGAAAGAGGAAGTTTTGCTCAAGGACCACCTCACCTATTTTCTAGCCAACCCGAATCTCGAGGCGAGATTCATCTTAAGAGGTAGGTTTGTAACATCCCAAATTTTCAATTTGGAATGTTATACATTAGGTCATCATGCATATCATATTTTCTCGCATTTTCCGATCCTAGAAAATTTCACGCAACTCAAGGACCCTCGGAGAGAAGTTGGAATTTCATTATTTTCATATTTGGGATTTCTCAAATTATGAAAATATAGGATCATGGATTTATTTAATTATCTTCATAAGTTTTCCGATAAAAAAATTAAGAGAGAATAATATGACTTTCCCAACATTTAGGAAAATGAAGATACAATGAATAAATCAAATATTGGTTTTGAAAGTTTATTTGCTTTAGGCAAAAAATGAGTATTTTAAAAAATATGCATTTTGCCCGTTTTAAAGTTCATTTTGTTGACTCATTTTTAGGAGTCGGGAAAATTAATTTTATTTAATTTGGAGTCCGTTTGGTTTTATTTTTATTTCGTTTAGTTTTGTTTAAAAAAAACCTTGCTGCCCTTTGGGCCAAGGGGACCCACCATTGTGACCGCCATGCCAGCCCCCCCCCTCCTGCGCCCGTGGGAGGAGCCCCGCCGCCATGCGTCGCCGAGTCCGGCTCGGACCGCCCGGACGCCCGCCGCCGCCGTTGCCCCCTCCCAAGGCAGAGCCCCCCTCCTTTATAACCCGCCGCCCCCCTCTCCCCTCATCCTGCCCGCCACCGCCGCCCTCCACCCGAGCCGCCGCCGCCTCGCAGAAGCCGCCGCCGCCTTGCCTGCCCGTCACAGCGCCGCCCTCGCCACCCGTCGACCCGCCGCCACCCACCGCCCGTCGCCCGACCCGCCGAGTCCGGAGCCGTCGGCGACTTCGGGAGTAGCCGACCTCGCCGCCCCGATCCGGTTTTGCTTTAAAACCGATCCGGTTTCGTTCGTTGTTGGTTTAAAAAAACCTAGATGGTTTTTTGGTTTATTTTTAGTGAGCGTTCACCGACCCGTTCGTTTCAATGAACGTGTTCGTCGGATTAGTTCTGTTAACGAACGTCCACCGTTTTAACTGTTCGACGTTTTTCTTTTAAATCGGATTTAATCCGTTATTTTCCGAATTCGATTTCCGATTCGATTTTCAAATCTGTTTATTTTCTCGCTCGTTTATCGGAATCAGGTGATTCAAGCGCCTAGAGTTTCGTTACGAAACGCCGTTCCGACTAACCTACTTAAACAAAGTTTTGCTACTGTAAAATTTTGACCTAGTTTCAGATTGCTAAAACCGAGTCGTTCTCTCTCGACTTTCGATTTTCGTTGCTTATTTTGAGTTGATTCTTTTTGCAACGGGGTTCTTAAGTTGAACTCTCTGGTTAGATCTTTTATTCGAGATTTCCTGTGCATTAGATGAGTACTTATTGTATGCTTGTTGTTTATGCGTGTTAGATCACCCGGTCGCCGCTTGTTACTTGAATCTCTAGGTCTCATGGATCATCGACAAGGCAAGTAACATGATCATACCTTTTCTACTACCCAGTTTTATTGCATTAGATCAAACCCTCAAACACTTGCATGTTTAGGATCAGCTTAAATTGTGGGATGGGAAGTAGATTGAGGTAGTACCTATTACTGTTTACTTATGAAACCTTGGGAGTTACTTCTCGTTTGCTTATTATGCCATGCTATGCTAGTAGGCGTGGATTGGGTGAGTGAATATCCATGACAGATGTGAGATTTTTAATTAATGGTTTATCTAAGGTGGCAACCTAAACACACATCTGGGTGGATTGAGGCACTGGTTTCTATCGAGGACTTACTGTATTTCTTGGACCGCCACCGGGCTCTAAGGGATCATAAGATTATTCAAGCTGGAAACTTCCGTGTGCAGCCACAAGCCAATTATGGGCTCTGGCATAGTTGAGTAAGTTGTGCGAACTCTTACGGGTAGGCTAGCTGATGTAGGGGATGTAGGTTGAGTACGGTCTACCCACATGTAAGGTGCTAGTGCTTACGAAAGCTGTGTCTCGGTCATCCATTTCTCAAACACCACAGTGAGTCACGAGAACCAAGCGGAGGCGATCGAGTCTTGTGGGGAATAGTCATAAACCTCTGCGAGTGTATAAACTAATCATGATTAGCCGTGTCCCCGGTTATGGACGTTTTGAGTATCTAGTACTTGAATATCATGTGAATCTCAACATGTTACTTCTAATAAATGTTATTGGGTTTTGATGAGTACTTTTAATTGGGATTGAGGATCTGTCAACCATTCTCAATGTTTAACAACCACCATGATAGTTAAATAAAATTATTCCTTTGTTGTAGGAAAAACTAGCTTTATGCAAAAATGTAACCGTAGAGCTTTTCCACCAGCCATATATGCATGTAGTATAGGCTTATTCCTTCGTTGCTCTCTATGTGTTACATTGCGGCATATTCCATGTCTTGACCGTTTTGGGCTGCAACTTTTCGTTCTGAGACTTTTAGGAGGGACGAGTAAGGTGTTAGGTCGTGGTTCTATACTCGGTGATGCCGATGGAGTTGATGGACTCACTTATCTTCCAAGCCTTCGCTGTTACTATTAGATGGCCTTAAGCCATATTATTATTATAAGTTCCCTTGTGGACAACGATGTAATAAGTGTGTGATTGCTACTCTGCTATAAATCCTTGAAATCTTGTGTGGTGTCGACATTCTTGATCCGGGATGACCTTTGAGCACGGAGACTTGATCCATTGGTCGGTCGCTACAGATTTTTGGGTTCAGTTTGCGTTACTTACAGATTACTACTGATTGTTACTGTTTTTGACAGATTCTGTTTTATGTGTGTTGTTTGCTTATTTTGATGAATCTATGGCTAGTAAAATAGTTTATGGTCCATAGAAGTTGGAATACAGTAGGTTTAACACAAATATAAATAAATAATGAGTTCATTACAGTACCTTAAAGTAGTCTTTTGTTTTCTTTCTCTAGCAGACTCACGAGATTTCTATTGAGTTTTGTGTTGTGAAGTTTTCAAGTTTTGGGTGAATTCTTTTGATGGATTATGGAACAAGGGTGGGCAAGAGCCTAAGCTTGGGGATGCCCATGGCACCCCAAGATAATCCAAGGACACCAAAAGTCAAAGCTTGGGGATGCCGGAAGGCATCCCTATTTAAATCCACTTCCATCGGTAATTGACTTGGAGCTATATTTTATTCACCACATGATATGTGTTTTGCTTGGGCGTCTTGTATTATTTGTGTCTTTGCTTGTTATTTTACCACAATCATACTTGCTGTACACACCTTTTAAGAGAGCCATACATGAATTGGAATTGATAGAATACTCTATGTGCTTCACTTATATCTTTTGAGCTTGATAGTTTTGCTCATAGTGCTTCACTTATATCTTTTAGCGTGATAATTTTTGCTCTAGTGCTTCACTTATATATTTTATAGCACGGTGGTGGATTTGTTTTAAAGAAACTTGATCTCTCATGCTTCATTTATATTATTTTGAGAGTCGTTAATAGCATGGTAATTTGCTTAATGTTAATATACTTGGTATTCAAGATATGTGAAACTTTCTTTTGAGTCGTTGAATACTAAGATAAGTTTGATGCTTGATAATTGTTTTGAGATATGAAGATAGTGATATTAGAGTCATGCTAGTTGAGTAGTTGTGAATTTAAAGAATACTTGTGTTGAAGTTTGTGATTCCGTAGCATGCATTATGGTGAACCGTTATGTGATGAACTCGGAGCATGATTTATTTATTGATTGTCTTCCTTATGAGTGGCGGTCGGGGACGGCGATGGTCTTTCCTACCAATCTATCCCCTAGGAGCATCGCGTAATACTTTGCTTTGATAACTTCTAAATTTTTGCAATAAGTATATGAGTTCTTTATGACTAATGTTGAGTCCATGGATTA